>CAKAOH010020964.1:0-74571 GCA_916701665.1 Sebastiscus tertius | reverse complement strand
TATATATATAAATCAATAGCATATATATATATATAAATCATGTTTGGTTATTATTATTATTATATATATAATAAATAATAATAAAAAATTCCCAGATAATTATATCTTCAAAATCATTATGTATTAAATATAGTTAAAAAACTATATTTAAAATTCACACACACGTGCACACACCTTTAAAAAACTATACAGTAATGGTGTTTCTGTCCAAGCTGTCATTTATTTAAGACTTTACAGTAAAGTTAAATTCCTCTTGTTACAAAAATAGAATATGGCTGTTGTCATATTTCATCATCGTAGAAAACATCCATATGATGTACAGCACTTTCAGTGTACAGCGGTTACATTGATTTCACAGAGTAGGCTGGTGATATCCATAAGACCCATCAGAAAAGCCTGCTAGCACCCTTGGGTCTGACTTCAGTTGTTTCGATAGTGGGGTGAACAAGAAAATAAGTGAGAACAGATAAAACACATTCAGACTGCAACAGACTCCACAGGTGGACTCAGACATAATGCATACAACATTGCAACCCCTCCAGTACTTTGGAAAATAAAAACTTTAATAATATAAAAATCAATAGCAGTAGATGGCAAGGTTTTTGAAAGAATTTCTTTTTTTTATTGTACCAGACAGTGTTACATGTGTGTAATAAAGGTACTGTGGGATCTTAACTTAGAAAGTACTTTGTTACATGGAGGATTAGTGAATATGTAATGGGGGGCGGGGGGAGGGAAGGGATAAACGAGTAGTGGAATATTGTTCTGGTGAGATGCAGAGAGAGGATGATGAACAGATGAGATATCAAAATGGACTGACGAGTTCAACATGAGAACTAGTTACAAAAGAAGATGACGGAGTTAATGATGTTGACTCTTGAAACTGCATTGGTCAGACTTAAAGAGTAAATTATGACTTAATGACTTAATAATCATCATCGTCATCATCATCATCATCATCATCATCATCATCGTCGTCATCATCATCGTCGTCATCGTCATCATCGTCGTCGTCATCATCATCGTCGTCGTCATCATCGTCATCGTCGTCATCGTCGTCGTCATCATCATCATCATCGTCGTCATCGTCGTCATCATCATCATCATCATCATCGTCATCATCATCATCATCATCGTCATCATCATCATCGTCATCATCATCATCATCATGATCAGGATCGATTTCACCTGACAGAGCGTCCTCGATCCAGTCCTCCAGCTCGTCTACAGTTGGCAAGTCCTCTCCATCATCCATGTCCATCCACACGCTGTCAGCCTGCAGAGTGAAGAAGAACAAATAAAGATGTGTAGATTCAAAACAAACATGGCGATGCAGTGTGGACCGTATTAACTTGCTAGGGGTCCTATAGGCCCCAATTGAGGCCCCAAGCACACATTACTCCAAAACAACTTCACCTAGTCTCAGAAAGGAACCAAACTATCTACACTGGCATACTACCTGCCCCAGATTTGCTGTATGTAAATTACTTTTTGATAATCTGAATGCTGTATATAGAACCTTTAAGGATATGCACCATGTAAGCATAATATCAACTGAAATATTAAGGCTATTAAAAGTAGACTTTAACATGATCTCCTCTATAAGGCAAGAAAAGTTTCAGGAGTGAATTTTTGCTTTAATTGTGCATATTACCCAGCCTTGTGTAAACTGTATATACGGTATGTATAACAGAGTGCGGCAAAACACGCAAATGCACAGGCAATGTATGAATAAAGTACCAAAAATATTACTTACATCACCAGTATCAACAACGCCAATCTGCGGGGAGGACAGGTCGATTTTGAAAGTCTTCTCCCAGTGTGGCAGAAGCTGCAGGGAAAAGGAAATATTGATTAATTCTGCTGTTATTAGACAATGTCGATGAAATAAGTCTCAGTTAACTGTGAGTGAAGGAGTACCCAAAAGAGTCCCTCTGATTTCCAGTAGCCTATGTGTTAGTGCACCATGTTATATTCTTACCAGGGGGAAGTCATCAGGGTCAATCCAGACAATGCTGAGGTCGGGGTTGTCTGTGTTGTCCTCGGCAACTTGCTTCAGGATCTCAAGGAACTCATAACCGTCTAAGGAGTGGAGAGGACAACAGAGAAACTAAACTATTATAGTGGTGAATCAACAGGGTGGCAAAATAGAGGTAATGGGTATTTGCAGATCATTTCATTACTCATCCTTCATTCACCTGCAGAAATACTGTATAGCTGCATGGGACAGTCTAATTAAAGAGGAACTACGCCCATTTGGTCTAAGACAGTCCAAAAAATATTATTAAACACGAATAAGTCTCTCAAAAACATATTGGGATTTTTAATTTAGGTGGTATTCCACTCTAAATTTCGCTTAACATCACGTCATCACCATCACCCTAACCTCCACTCCCAATGTAACACTTTAGATTTGCTACTGGTGACTGGTTATAATTCATGCAGGGTTCCTTTACCTGGGTCAGATTCCTCTGCAAAAGCAACAATGTGTTCATCATCAAGATCGTCATCCTGTGGAAAGAATAACGACAAAGTGAACCCACTGGGTTGAACTTGTTGAAGTTACAATTTCAGAAAATTCATAAAGTGTTACTGGAGTTGTAATCTAATCAGTCTCTTCATGGATGAATAGTTGGACAAAAAACAGACATTTGGGCTAGTTTGTTTTGGTGTCAAAAGTTTTAAAGTTCTTACCCAGATCTCGTACATGTTGTGGGGCTGCAGCTTCCTCAGGGTTGGTCTTGAAAAGCACAGAGGAATAAGATTTTACTGGTATTGTTTTTCATTATGGACAGTTAAGCTTTTACCTGCATGATATCGTTGTAGCATAGCATTAATGGGACTTACCTGTCATTAGCTTCAATGAATTTCACCAGCTCGTCCTCAGTGTAAGGTTTTCCGGGGATGACCACTGGATCATCCATGAAGGGTTCGTAGAAGTCCACCTCATTGAGCTTCAGCTCCAGAGCCTTGGCAACCTGTAACACACGACCAACAACTGAGTGTAAAGGACCCAGGAACCATGTAGTTAATGGTTTATAACAAAAAAAGTTTCATTCACAAAATATTTCATCAGTTTAATTAGTATGACTAATGCAAATTATTGGTAATTTTGACTGTTTTGAGGAAGATACAAAGTAGAGCAGTTTTGAATGAAAGTTATTGTGTAGATACTGTATGCATTTTCGGTGTGTTAATGGGTTGTTTTAACACTTCAGTTCATGTTTTTCAGCGAACCGACAGAGGTTTATTGAACGTTCAGCCTCCAGAAGTGGCCAATCTGAAGACCAGTTTTTATTTGGAAAAACAGGTCTGCTAGTGTAGCTCTTACTCTTCAATACACGGATAAGGAATATATATTGTTTAGTATATGTTTTAAGTACATGGAATTAAGGATGTTGTTCTAAAATAGTTTGTTAAGGATATTAACAAAGAGCATTTTGTGTTCATCAATGGTCAGATATCAAAGAGGGCTATGCTTCCTTATGGAGTGCCTCAAGGCTCGATTTTGGGCCCATTGCTTTTTTTCTTTTTTTCTTTTTTAAAAGTGTATACCTCATTTTGTTACAGCTGCACTGATCAACATTTTTATATCAGCTATGGATCAAATGATTGTGTCTAATGTGAAAGGAGTTGCTCATAATTAAATGCTCTCATCAACGTCATTTCAGCAGCTACAGACAGCTGTTTTTTGCTTTGATAACCCCACTATATGCTACCCGCCCAGCACCAAAATAACAGATAGACAAAGCTTATTATCAGCCTATTATAGAAATTTTGTTTTAATACTTATACTAGCATATTTATAAGTTTTATGTGAGTTTTAAATACATTTTCAGACACTCATTGATATTCTACCTAGTCTTATTATGGTGTTTTCAGTATATCTGTTCAAACTTAAAGGAGAAGTGTGTAACATTTAGGGGAATCTAATGGCAGAAATTGAATATAATATCAATAAGTATGTTTTCTTTAGTGTAAAATCATAATAAGAATCGTTGTATTTTCGTTGCCTTAGAATGAGTCGTTTATATCTACATATGAAGTGGGTCCTGTTTCTACAGTAGCCCAGAATGGACAAAACAAACTCTGTGTTAACTTTTCCTGCTTGGGCCGAAGTCGATAATGTTACTCGCTCCTGAGTTAACCTCCGTCACTCCACTCAGCCGCCGAGAAACAAGACACGGGTAACCTCTGTTGGTCTTGAGGAGTTGCAGCATTTTTTTTTCTCCACAAACTGCGACTTCCACTGTACATCCACTTGATATTCTCAAAGCTAAATTAACTGTCTTCTCCTCCACTCGCTCACTTGTTCACTCAACATCACACACATTCGCCGCTGCTCTCTCTCTCTTGCTTCACCACTCACTTCCCACGTACACACACTCTACGTACTGACTCTGCTCAGTTCTCCTACACGTTTGGCACATGGGAGAGGTTTAAATTGGTTGCAATCTGCAACCTCATCACTAGATGTCACTAAATCCAACACAATGCTCCTTTAAGATATTAACCATTATTACTCACCTTGGGGTTGAATGTGGCGAAGAAATAGATGTGGGGATGGAACTCTTCAGCAGCATCGGCGAAAGCCTCAAAATCTGAAATTTTATAGGCATCCATCAAGTTGTTTCAGTAGATCGGCTCCTGTATGAAATATCTAAGAATGTAGACTTGTTGCACTCATCATTATTAAGGTAGCTCTCAGTGTGCTCACTTGAAAATCACCTTAAAAATCAAATCAGTCTGCAGCTCAAAGTTAAATCAAGCAATCTGACCCTGGACTCTGTTGCACTTCTTGATATGCAATCATGAGCAATTATGTTGAAAAGTAACTGTAAAAAACAAACAAATTGAAACAGGTTATCATGCCATCACAGTACAGATTCTTACGTTCTGACTTGTGACTCTTAAAGTAGCCCACCAGTTTGATGTCCTCTTCGACGTTTTCAAATCCTTTCAGTTCCCTATTATTGTCAATAATTTCCACCGGGTCCTCAAGAACCTATGAAGGAAAAAGAGGATCATGGAGGATAAAGGGTGGGAGACAATGGAGTTGAAGGTGACAGAGAAAAGAAGAACCCAGAGTTAGATTGGTCATCTTCAAAGACAGCAAACTGGGATTTAGAGACTTTTGTTTTGCTAAAATAAAGCAGGCTATTAACTGGGAAATTATATCCTCACGAACATCATAGATGAACTCCACAATAGTGTCTGCTGCAAGCTCGCCATCATATTCTATGACTTCATCGTCTGTGAAGATGAAGATGCTGTCGGACTCATCAAGACCTGGGAGGAAAGAGAAGAAGCCCCGACCGGAGCAAAGGTCACATAATGCTAATTAGACAATATGGCCTCATCCTTCCCACATTTTTGAAGGTAGTGGCTATAAGGAAGCCTGCAAACTGGGGAGACTCTCACGAGATTGTTAAGGTTAGGCATTGATCTTGAATAGTTAAGGCTAGGATAGGTCTTTAGGCAGCGAGTCTCGTGAAAGTTTTTGCAAATCTCAGATCAGATTTTGCAATTTGCGTTCTCCCTTCTAGACGCAACCATTTTTTATACGTATCTTCCATAAAACAGGAAATATTAAAGTAAAGTCGGCCACATCCCACTGAGAGCTACATTATCTCTAGTTAGACAGGTTAGTTCAAATTAATAGCCATTATAGATTAAAGGTACTATTGATAACATTGATAACATTCAGCCACTAGATGTCACACTCTCCCTCCTCCGTTCCGTTGCATTCACTTCACAACAAGTGGTTGCCAGTTCGTCGTACAACCTGCATATTTGTTTGGTCGCGTGGAGTGAAACTTAGACAAGTCAAGTGATGAATCTTTCATGATAGAGTAATTTTGAAACATGTAGCTATATATTAGCTCTATGTATCTATTTAAGTTACTTTGTGCGGTGGTTTTTCAAGATTCATGTAACATAATCTGTAGTGATCTGAGAATATATATATAATTTTAGGTAACGTTTCGCTTGTTGTGTAAGCAGTGGTGTAGTGCAGGGGATACACAGGTATAAAGCGTACCTACCTATTTTCCAGTTGGCCACCCACTTTTAAAACCCCTGTGATGCGCATCATCGTTATATATTGTTTGAGGGAACTATAACGTTAGGTAATTGGATGCAACCGTCACAAATGATAAGATGCTAACAGCTCATCAGGGATTGAAGCTGTTATTTTTCTCATTTTGACACTCTAACCAGTGACAACTCATTAGTTAAGGTTGTAAGGACTGTAAGTAGTTGTTGCAGCCTCCTTTTAAAACCTGTAATAGTTTGACTTGAGATACTGATACTGGCTGGCCTCATTTTGCATAATGTGAAGTGTCTGTAGCTGTGTTGATTTTGTTGAGTGTTTACCTAATTTCTTTGCAACGGCTTTGTCTTCCTTAGCATCAATGAGTCCGACTCCGATATCCTCATCGTCAAACTCATCCAGAACCTGGGCTGCAAGCTGGAAGACAAAGATACTGTCACATAACCGAGGACACGATTTGTCAGTTCAGTATAAGCCTATAAAACATGAACACAAGTCTGTGTGAGTGTGCAGTGAAACGAGTGTCCATCTCATGCACATTTATACCTTTTTGACAAAGTTGTCTCACTCAGTAGTTTCATTACCATAAAAGCCTGCTTTTCAGAGCGCTGCTTATGCACTTTCTAAATCTGTATGAAACTTGAACCTCATGACTGACAGTCGGTTCCACCAATGGCAGCGCCACACTCGCAGTCTGTCCACACAGAGGAAGTGGTTGTCTCAGTGTGTTTGGAGGGTAAAAAACACACACACACACACACCCACACACACACACAAACACACGCGCACACACACATGGGTGCACACTGGTGTCAGAGATCTTGAGCAGCTGCTTTTACTGGCATAAATAGTTTGACTAAGCAGGCTGTCCTGCAGGTTGTTGTGCAGATAATTCTTGGCATTTCTTCTAATTTGATTGGAGTTGCAGATGGGTGGGGCGCAGTGGTGCGGTTTAGATAGTGAGTTTGTAGCTTAGCAGCAGGTGAGTATTAATTTTATGCAAACATATATTTAATGCAAAAGTATATACACTTAAAATTATATAAATTTATAATACAAATTGGGTCTTTAAGTACAGTATTGTGGTTCTACTGTGACTTTTTGCATTGAACTATATGTTGTTGCGGACCCCACCCTTTTGGCATTTAAGTAGGCTAAAATAAGCTTTTTAAAGGGCAAGTGATTGAGGTGAGGTAAGTCTTCATACTTCGTACTATCCAAGCAACTGAAGGATACATTTGAAGATAAATTGTAATAAACAGATGTGGAAAAAAGCACTGGTTATTTATACTTCTAACTATTTTCCATTTTCCTGTATAATCACTTTAGAAACCAATAAATTAAGTGAGAGGTACATTAGATATAAATATGTGCATTTGCATAGAGGTTGCTTATCTTGATTTGAATATGTAATATAAATTATTTTGATTTCTCAATAAGTGGCATCTTTTTGTCTGATTCTTCTTAACGATACAATATAAACAAATATTTCATAGCTTCATATCTGCATGTCCTCCAAATATAAAACATATAAAATTGTTTTTAGACCTCAGTGTATGTGCTGTAATGTGGCTGGTGTCATTTCTTGGACGTAACTGAACCTCCTTAATTGCATGTACTGTAAAGTTAAACCAACAAACTCAGTATGTGGGACAGGATTTCATAAGATGTGCTTGTTTTCCAACTACACAACATGCAAAATACACTGCAGCTGTAAACAATTTCATTTTTTTAAATACTGACATTTGGTACCTTTTGTATATATGACAAAGATATGAACACAGCACATAATAAAATGTAATTAACTGTTCCCTGTTACTGCTGTGGATCGCAAATTATTTCTCCTCATATTGGACAGTGCAGAGCCATCCCATTTTGATATCTTGGGGGTCTGAGGAGGAAATATATACATCCATGTGTACATGTTTAATAGTACAGTGCATTTAGTCTGGAGAATGCAGGCCTATTGACCTGTAAATATTGCAAAAATGATTAACACAAACAGTAGACTCCAGTCACAGTGGGAGACCGCCTCAGTAGAAGAGAGAAAACACCTAATTATGACTTCCTCACTCCCATCATGTCACTGAACTTTCACTAACAGGCCGCTTTGACCTCTGAAATTTTCGGCCCTTTGCTGCTGTCTGTTACTAATAATAAACCCTCATTAAATGTAAATCATAATACATTCATAAGGAGAAACACAAGCCTTCAGGGAGCTCGATCCACCACAAAAGCAGCTCGGGATAAATATAGCGCCAGAAGCCACACCAGCCCAGCTAGGGACTATTTTGGCGAGGTGGCAGTGATGCTCAGCGCTCTGGGATCCGCTGACAAGTACAGTACTGCAAGTGTCAATCACGGCGCCGAGCTGAGCCGGCACTACTGGAGCCAGAGCCTCCAGTGCTGGCCTCCGGCCCTAAGACCGAAGCCTTAACGCACCCTTACAGAGACACCAGAGGTTGCTGAGAGGATGTGATACGCTAAGGGGAGCGGCGTGTATTAATGCTTTCCTTTCTATAATTATCTATCACTGTTATTTTCCTCCCCGTTTCATTCATTTTGTTGACATTACATGACGAGATAGATCAGAAATTTGTTGATTGATTAATTCTTGGTTAATCTGTGCATCAATTTAGTATGACTACATCTGTGGCTGTACTTATCCTTTAGTGTCATCTCACACAAATAGATGCCCAAATCTGTTTTTGAATTTGGATTTATTTGCCAAGACAGTTTTTTTTATGCCTGTCTTGCATGTCAAGTCTAAAAGGAGCTACCAGCGATGCTTGGAGCTCTCCTTGAAACAACAACAATGCATCAAGTGTATAAGGAAGCCGCCTAGCCATGCCAAATACCGTAAAATATGGCTGCCACATGATCCAGCCTATCTATTCCATAAATCAGTCATCACCTCTATTACTTTTTTTTTATAGACTTGCAACTTTAACAGCAGCTATTAGTCCAGTACTTCTTCAAACGATATCAATTCTGTGTAAAATGCAGTTTGAGAACCAGCTCTCTGTTTTTTGGTAAAAAAAAAAAGGCTACTGTATTTCTAAGTAGAATCAACTTCAAATTGACAAGGACAAGAAATTAAAAAATGCAGCATATGAGTATGTGACATTTGATATTCAAGTTGTTTTCCCCCCTGAGAACTGACCCGGGTCAGTTGGGGTTTGATGCGTTTGTGAGCTGATACTGAAAGCTTGCTGAATGGTGATGTAATGTCTCCCTGTGAGGAATGTGGTGAAACTGCTGAGTGTCCAGGCTGACGGGAGAGGTATACTTAAAGAGGTGTGTTAAGTACATCAACTCTCTCTCTCCCACTCTCTATCTCTCTCTCTCTCCCACACACACACACACACACAAACGATGTACACAAGCTCAGCCTTTGCCCGAATACATGATATCTCGGGTCCTCACAGCTCAGCTCTTTGCCTCGTGGTGTACGACACTGACGACACACGGCAGGCTTGTGACACATTTTTGGGACTTCACCTATCAGCATTTCTGAATCCAGCAAAGCTATTTTCCACCTTGCAGCATCACTTTCCCAGGATAACTCCCCCCTGTGGTTCAATTTCACATTTAACACATTTCAAATCTAGCAAACAAAAAAAACACATGTATTTGTTGCCAAATATTCTCTTTCCTTTCCTTGTAACCGTACATTTACACCTGTACTATGAATAAGAATCTCTTTTTACATTTTAATTAATGAATAGAGTTAATCCCTCTACCAGCAGAAAACTGTCACGCACTTCACATCAGCATGATTCAAATTCTGTGCAACCAAATATCAAAATACAAACTCTACTAGAACCTTCAACCAAACTCTTAATAGCAACTTTGAGTTCAAGACTGTGTGAAGTTTGTGTGTGGTTCGCATTATGAATCCAGCACTAGTTCTAGTAAACTATCCTCCTTATTCTACACATAGTTCCCATCTCAACCCACCTCAAGGGTCAACTCCTCAATCTCAAACTGTCTCTGGGCGACGCGGCTGGATCCGGGATGGTCATGGTAGTACACCACCATGACATCGTACTTCTTCATCACGGACTTATAGTTCTTGACGTTGAGGTCATGGACGCGGTCCTTGCCATCGTACTCGGGGAAGTCCAAGCTCTCCTTGCCCAGCGATAGGCCCCCAAAGGACAGCAAGACTGTCACGAACACCCAGGTCCACTTCATGGCTCCTCTCTGAGATAGTGTAGATGTATTTACAATTTCAGAAAGTAAAAGAAGGGGCACCGATGAAACGAAACGGAAAACTTTGGTAAAAATATCGAGAACCCCTTCCAATCCGCGTCACCCAGAAGAGAGCAAGACCAACTCTTGCATCCACCTTATTAAAAACCGCACATGGGCAACTGGCAGTGGGGCACAGGGTGCAAGAGGGGTTGGGCTTAGTTTGACACAGGTGCGAGTGTATGTCTATGTGGGGTGTAATCGGGAGGGATGAGGTGGGGGCTGCTGCAGGTTGCTGGGGTGACAGCTTTGTGTGTGTGTGCGTGCGTGTGTTTCAGACCTGTAAAAGTGGGCGGAGTTAGGAGAAGAGAACCTTCTCTCTTTCTCTCCATATCCACTGAGAACAAGAGAAGACAGTGATGGAGATGGGGAGAGATGGTGCTAAAGAAAGGAATAAAGAGATAAAATGGTGTGTGTGTGTGCGTGTGTGTGCGTGTTGATGAGCCCGTCTGCTTTGCGCCAACCGAAGAAGCAGTGATACAGGATGATGGATTTAGCGGTGGCTGCGAATACGAGGCACTCTTTTCCCATATTAAGTGTAGATGGAGGCTTGGATCCCAGCTAAAAATAATGGATGTAGGACAGAGAAGTACATATCAGGAGGGGGTGCTGGTGTCTGATTTGCTTCTGCTGGCACCGGCGCTGCGCTAGAATGTGGCGCCGGGTCACCCAGGGACAGGGAGAGAGGAGAGGGCGGTGCACCTGCTGAGGATTCAGTGCATAGGTGTCACTTAGCCCTGACTCAAGAAGAAAGTGAAACATAGAGTTTTACAAGGGAGGAGGGGGGGAGATGTGGCAATTTTTTGGGGATCTTCTTGAGCCTGATCCATCTGTACATACAGTTCACGCGTGTCCTGTAAAATGTGTCCAGTGTGTATGCTTGAGGTGATATATTACTTTACAGATTGAAAGGGAGGAGGTAATCTATAAATAAATAAAGGCTACGTGGTATCGTAATACTCCTTCAGACCCCCCGAAACACACACGTACAACACGACACACCCCTCTTTTCCTGTAGCAGTATATGCAGCCTACGGTGTTAAAGCGGAAAGATTTAGTTTGAAGGGAGTCGTTGAAAGATGCAGTCACGGTAGACAGGGGTGGTTACATATGGTGTCAGTGACTATGGAAAATAAAACTGAACGGTGACTCACTGTGTTACTGTAAACATATAAAAAAAATGATATGAGATGGAGGCTAAAATTAAGGCATATCTTGAGGTCAAAGATCAAGGGACCCCTTTGAAAATGGCCATGCCAGTTACGCTAAATTTTGGTGAGGAAAAATTGGCATGGGACAATTTTTAGCGTAGAATTTGGCGGAACTTTGGAGTGTTAGTCTCCTTCACGACAACATCCTCTGAAAGATCAAATAGCAGCCGGGCCCGACAACGGGCAATCAGATTTTTAAGAGGTTAATAAATAATCTATACAGTGTTTTGAGGATCGATACAGTACAAAACATAATATCACAATACTCATGTGTACTGCTTACATCCCTACTTAGCAGTATCCTGGGATACCAAATGCCTGGATAACATCCATCACTGGATGAGCAATGATTCCCTGCAGCTAAATGGCAGCAAGTCAGAAGACATTCTCATTGGCAAACCCCATCAGACAAAAAAAGGTTGGTATCACCCACATCACCATCAAGGGTCACCCCATCCCTCTCTCCTCACTTGTCACAAAATCTGGGTGTCAAGCTGTCCTTCGATGCACACATTAAATATGTCTGTCAAACCTCATTCAACATTTCCAGATTAAGACCCTCCCTGAGCAAACGTGATGCAGAAAAACTGGCCTTCATCAGCTCACGCATTGACTATTGCAACTCTCTGCTCCCAACCAAAGCTATCCAGAGGTTACAATGTGTCCACAACAGTGTCATCAACAGAATATAAAAATCACAGCACATCATTTAAGTCCTCCACTCTCTTAATTGGCTCCCAATAAACCAACAACAAGGCCATAAAGTGTACCGGTCCCACCTACCTTCAGGAGCTCTTCACCCTGGACACTCAGGTCTGGCAGCTCAAACCTTCTCGCTGTGCCACGGACAAAACTGAAAAGCTCGGGGGATCGTGCCTTCTTGTCGCTGGGGCCACGTCGCTTGTGGATTCAGCTCCCCTGGATCTATTCAGGCCTCAGACTCCACTTGCTGTTTTTCTTCTTCTCAGCAGCCTTCCTCTAGGGTCCTGGTTTGCGTTTTCCTTTTAAGCTTTGGTCTCTAAATATTCTGTTTTATTTACTTTTTAACTCAGGTCTTGAAATATTTTGTCTTTAAATTTATTAAATTATTAAATTTTAACGCTTTTAATCGCATGGTTCTTTTGTGTAAAGAGAGAGAGCAGGGAGACACGCTGAAGAGCCCCGCTGCATCAGCCTGCGCTGAGGCAGGAAAAGCCAACACTAAGATCAGATCTAAATCATGTTCATGGAGAGACCTTCGTCTGATCAGCTAACATTACTGCCAAGCAGCTGAAATATAGAGTGATATTGTGGTTTTAGCTGACGTGTGTCGCCTCACTGTGTTGAGCGATGCTCGTTCAGGTATATGTAGAGAGAGCAAGCGCGAGCTCGACGCTGACTTTCATTGACTTAACGGCCACAGGTGTCGCTGTTAACAAGCATTTCTGATTCTTACAAACAGTCCCTTTAAGCTTATCTTTTATACATGCATGTTGTAATGTAATATTGAAGTGACATTTATTCATGTCATTCTCACAGTTGTAAGCATATCTAGGTAGCTACATATCTGTTTTACAGCTTATATATAGGTCTATAAATCTGTACTTCCGTGATAATGTTGGTCAAAGGGTGAGCTGAGGGGGGCGGGGTTAGTTATATCATCGCTTCCCGGCGGGCGGTGCTAAAGAGCAACAAGCTTTCATAACATGTTACAGGAAAAACACTGATTGTTTTCACTTTACGGATAAGTAGAATTTAAATAGTTACCTACAGGAGGAGCCGGAGGTTGAAACAAAGCGCGAGCTGTGTGTTGGTGTTAGTTTGTTCATTATAACGTCACATTAAAGGAGTTAAAGGTGAGTCAATGTCAGGTAGCATAGCATTAGCTTAAGTTAGCTTAACTTAGCAGTCTACTGTGTTTAAAAGCGCTGCTATCTCGGCTACTTAGTCCAATTGTTGTAGTTAAATATAATAGAGTGGTAAACAAAGCTGCATTAAAGTCATACGGTACTGGAGAGAGTTACTCTTTAAAGACACTGAGATAATATCTGTTAAACTATTATTGTTAGTGTTAGCCTGTCAGCTAATGTAGGAGAAGTAGTGGAGTGCAGATCAAATCAAACTGACAGTCAATTAGAAATCTTACTGATAAATTGGTTCACTGTTTGTTACATCTATATAATTAACCTAATAGTTATTAGAGAAATAACCTGTGAAAATTACAAACAATATTTGTCATTATCGATGAATATATTGATTATTCTTTTGGTTAATCGATGGCTCTTGGTGACATTCAGCTAATGTAGGAAAAGTAGTAGAGTGCAGATCAACTCAAACTGCCAGTCAATTAAAGATCACCTAATGAGGAATTGGTTCACTGTTTGTTACAGCTATATAATTAACCTAATAGTTATTATTAACTTATTATTTATTATTAACTTATTAGTTATTATAATTACATACAGAGCTGGAACTAACAATATTTGGCATTATCAATGAATATATTGATTATTCTTTTGGTTAATCGATGACTCTTGGTGACATTAGATTAGATTAGATTCAACTTTATTGTCATTGCACATAGTACAAGTACAACGAAATGCAGTTTTGCATCTGACCAGAGTGCACATTAGTAAAGTTGCTGGTTAAGACAATATGTACAAATGAGGATATACAGTATGTGGTGTATGTACATAGGCATATACATATATAGTTATAGAGCTTATCTATAAGTTGCATACTGATGAGATATTATATAAAACATTTTGTATAACAGCATTATAAAGAAAACATGGTATATACAGGTTGGGTTATATTTTTATCTATACACAGAGAGGTTATGTACATAGAGCTATATGTATATGGGACTAAGTAGTAAGGTAGTATCATAAGTTATTTATATATATATATATATATATACACACACACAGGAGAAAAATAATTTTCTGTTGATTGATTAATGGACAGTTTCAGCTTTAATTACAATAACAACCATTCATTTTTTATCAACAAATAATAACCATTCTCCTGAATTGCATAATTACTTTGAATGTTTTTACAGATGGCTGCAGCTCTGGCCAACAGAGCGATAGGAGCCATCGTAGGATCAACAGTTGCCGATGCAGCAGGTAATGATGGTGAAAGTCTGTCATACTACATTGTATCTTATGTAGTCATTATGATGCCTTAAAAATAGTTTCCATGTCCTACCTCCTGTTTTTGCTTTGGCACAATTCTTGAATGAGAAGATATTTTTTTCAAAACAATAAGTTCAAATTTCTGAACAATTATTTTGTTGCCCATCTTAACATCAGGAGGCATTTTTCTGCTCAGCTTCCACCTTTTTTTCACTACCCATAAAGACAGTACCAGTCGTTTTTCGTGATGTAGCACCTTTTCTATACTCAGCTAGCCATTTGATTTCAAGGAACATGATCAGAATGAAATTAACCTGCCGACTCGTCCCCCACAGCGCAGCCCCTCCACTGGGTGTACGACCTCCCGAAGCTGCAGGGGATTCTGGCTCAGGAGCCAAACCCTGAGTTCCGCCCCGAGTCGGCCAACCCTTTCTACAGGAGGCAGACGGGCCAGCAGAGCTGCTACGGAGACCAGGCCTTTGTCCTGCTGGAGTCCCTGTCTGAATGTGGAGGTAGGCGGCTTGCTTCTTCATCTTGTCGACCCAATAGACTGCTTCCCGGTCACTTCTGAGTTTTACATCTGTTGAAACTGTGTCATTTAGCAAAAAAATAAAGCCTGTTCTGGACGTGTAGTATACTCATCCCAACCACACCTGAATGGATAGACCCTGAACAGTAGACCCTCAATGCAAATATATTAATGTTGTGAGTGTGTGACTTTACAGTGTGAGTTTTATGTTTGCCCTTGTCTAAGTTGTGTATTAACCTATATGACCAGGTCTAAATGTTGACGATCTGAAGCAGCGCACACTGAAATTCTTTGGGCCTGGATCAGAGTATGACACGCCTGTCAATGATCCTTACAGAGAGAGAGGAGGTAAAGAAAACTATCCAAGTACAAGTGGAGACGTATTTTAACTATATTAACTCTTTTCACTCAGTAAGGTGGGAATACTGATGATGTTGTGTTTGTCCTTGTGTATATGTACCAGGGCCAAGACCTCAGCTGCCCATCGAGGGACCGTGGAGACACGCAAGTTTGAAGAGCTTCCTGAAGAATGTGGATGCAGGCAAAGAGGAGACAGGTACGTCTGCAGTCGTTTCATTACAATAACTAAGGCGTAACTAAGAGAAACGGCTCTAACTGATGCGTTGTATTCTCCACAGGCTGTGAGGACGACTGTCAGATTGATGGAATAGCCAAACTGGCTCCTATCGTGGCTTTTTATGCGGGGAAGCCTGAGATGCTGGAAAAGGTTGAACAGGCAGTCCGTGTCACCCAGAACAATGACGCATGTGTGGCAGAAACGCTAGCAGCTGCAAGGTCAGTTTGTTTTCCATGTACCAAATACCAAATACAGGCACACTAAAGACGTCATCTTTGACGGTGGAATAAACACTGTTGAAGGAGGCTATACGTAGTATCAGAATGTGCTTGTCACATCTGTACTTAAAATCTTGTGACATACAGGAAGTTTCAATGTATCCCTTATGGACAAAATAACCCTGAAATACTTTTAAAAAGTATATACATTTGAAGTATAATATCAACATATATAATAAAGATTTCATAAATTTGGAATTTCCGTTGTCCAAATAGAAAAACTGCTGTGGAGTAGCATTTATGTTTGGAAGTAGTTGCAGTTTTCTTACATCTCATCAGTAATGGTGACCCATCATCACTGTGAATGCTACACAGCATAACTTTCAACATGGTTTTAATCCTCAAAATAAATGTTTTAAATGTAGTTATTGTTTGCTTAGTTGTTTATTGTAATGCAAGGTGAACATGAAATGGTCAACATACTGTAGAATTTAAAATGTAAAGTTGCATGTACGCAATCCTCAAAATTAAACACAGCGAAATAAAAGTGCAGATGGGGGGCCAAACTAAAATTTAAATGTATAAGGGATTGTGCATTGACGTATTTCCCAGGTTCCTGGAGCACTTCATCCTGAACGGTCCGGATCCAAAAGCCTTGGACTCGGTGCTCGGTCAGCTCAGTGACCCGAACAGGAAGCAGCCTCAGGATCTGGACAAAGCAATCATCGGTATGTGAGGCCTACAGCATTGTTGCTTCACTACACCAAAGTCATGTGACTGAGTCATGGGATTAAAGGGTTTCCTTTGGTGCAAGTTTGATATACTGAACAGTTACTATGTTTGTAATAATTTGTGAAGACGGTAACACGGTTTGTTACTACATTTCTAAATTTAAAAATAACATGCAAAAATGTATGTTTTATGTATCTTTACATATTTGTGAGTGATGAGTTTGCCTTCTTCTCTGATTGATTCCAGGGCACATTCATCAGGTGAAGGAGAATCTATCAAAGACTCCTAAGGAGCTAATCCCCGCTGTGTTTCCAAACACATGAGGTATTATTCTCACAAAGCTCGTTTTAACCACTTTCATCAGTAGGTCGCACTTTAATAAGCAAAGATCAGTAATCAAGTATTACCTGTAAGCTGTCATTTACTGTTGATTAATATTGGGACATCCAGTTACAATGTCATTCACATCTGGTGCTGATGTTCTTTCAGGTTTGCCTGGTGCGTTCCAAGCAGCGCTGCATGGAGTCCTGACGGCCAAGCACTACGAGCAGGCCATCAGAGACACCATGAGCTGCGGGGGATGCACCTCAAGCAGAGGGTCCTTCATTGGAGCCTGTCTTGGAGCTCAAGTATGACTGTGTGCTAATCTTACATTCATTATATTTTATATTATACCAGTGTTGATGATTTCTAAAATGTGCTATTTGAATGCTCACAGGTTGGATTTGAGGGAATTCCAGCTTCCTGGACATCCAAGACCGATCGTTACGACTCCGTGTTGGAGTATGCCAAGAAGATAACCAAACAACACCAATAGTCTTTTTTTTCTGGCGGTGTTTTACAATCTGAGGTGGCTGAGAACAAAATGAAAAACTGTTGAGCTTTCACAGAACAGTGAATGAAGGTTCTTGCCTAAACTGTTGGACGGCAGGAGCCAGAAGGTTTTGTCTCTGTTAAAGTGAAACATGTTGGTTCAGATGTTCAGTAACTGAGTTTGTCTTCAATAAAGTCATTCTGAAAAAAAAAAATCTGTTCTGGAGAATCTTTTGTGCAACAGTGATGGTAAAGCTCGTCATTATGAAGATAATAAACTAATAATAAAGCACTAACATGTTTTTATTCAAATATTATTCACATCATCGGTCCCTGAGAGTCAGTATGACGATCCTCTGCTGCCATAGCTGTACTGATATTGTGGATAGTTGGATTTAAGTGAAACTCATACAGTAGGTATTTTTATACTTCCACCAGGCCACCAGTATTCTTATAATAGAAGACAACTTTTTAAATATTTTTGCTGTTTCAATTGTGGTTCTTAAATGTGTTTCTATTAAATATCGCCTTTGTGTGGGCTGACTGGAATTTAAAATTTATAGTGAATATTTGTCAAAACAACATCAAAAACATTGGCAATTGTCAGTATTTCTGGTATAAATGTACTTGAAAAAAATAAAATTAAAAAAAGGATTTGTGATTTTGGGGGCTAGTCAAAGCAACTCACAATTATTTTTTCAGCATGTTAACTTAAGGACATATATTTACAAAATGTTTTGATATGGACACTCCGTACTGTTGTATGAATCTTTTCCATGTTTTGTTTTATTTTGTTCACAATACAATAGGTATTAATTTTTGTAATGTTTTACATGACATTTATGTATTTAAATATTACAGCAATGCTACATTTTAGTTGTAGTTATATGATCATGGTGTTAAACCCCAGGCAAAGTTAATAGTTAACTGTGTTGTCTTCAATTTTGTCCTCTTCCATGCTCCATCCTAACACTTGGCTTGACTTTTCTTTTTTAGACCAACAAAAAATAAATCAAGTATTTTTTTTTCCACAACAATTTTATTACATGCAGAAGGAGGGGAGCTTTGAAACAAGATTTAATCATCATGTTGGATTTTTTTATGTATATTTTAACAGTTAACATATACAATATGAAAAGTAATTTTAGAGACTTTATTTTTGGCATAGCTTAACCTCAAATCCCTATTTGTAGATAGGAATATTTGTACATTTCTGTTATTAAAAATGTCCCCATTGTATACAATCACTGTTATATTCTCTGTTTTATTCCCATGGATTCAAACAAGATAAACAAATGCACTATTCTCCTGTATCACCCAATGTGCTGCGAACACCAGTTTCACTAAAACCACCAACTTCTGACTTTATTCTCATAATATTACAACTTTCTTCTCGTAAATTTATGACTTTTTCCTCATAATAATATGACTTTATTCTCATAATAACAACTTTTATATATATACATATTACAACTTTTTTCTCATAAATGTATGACTTTATTCTCATAAAATTTCGACTTTTTTTCTCTTAAACTTGTGACTTTATTCTCATAATATTAAAACTTTTTTTCTCTTAAACGTCTGACTTTATTCTCATAATAATACGACTTTTTTATTTCGAAGCCACCGATTGGATGCTGATTGTCCCTCCGCAGTCGCCGTCCTCTGTCTGACGACACACTTAGCAGTGGAGAGTGAAACATGGCCGGTAGAGGAGGAAAACAGAGCCGCTCGGGTCCTGGTCTTTCAGGTAGAAAAGGTGCTGATGAGCAGGAGGAAGAGGAGCAGCCGCTGCAGGCTGTTCTAGTCGCTGACAGCTTCAACCGGAGGTTTTTCCCGGTGACCAAAGACCAGCCGAGGGTAGGTAGCGAGCTAAGCTAACGAGGAGCTAACTGATGATCCATGCTGTAAACAGAGAGACAGTGACAGGCTGCTCTCACACTGATGCGTTTAACAGAGCTTATATGAGCAGCTGTGTTGGGTTTGTTTCATAATGTTTGGGGACTTTTCTCACACTATGACTGTACAGTTACTTCTCTCATGTGTCTGTCTGTATCTGTCATGTTTCCTGATGCTGCCAGGCTCTGCTGCCGCTGGGCAACGTTGCCATGATCGACTACACGCTGGAGTTCCTCACGTCCACCGGGGTGCAGGAGACGTTTGTCTTCTGCTGCTGGATGGCCAGTAAGATCAAGGAACACCTGCTGTAAGTTTCACTGATGCTGTCTGTCTGTGGGCCAGTTAACAGTCTGGTCCCTACAGAAGGACAGGAGGACAGGAGGAGTCACACTCACAGCTCAATGAAGCACCTTCTGTAAAGTGGAGGGTATAAATACACGACTAATATATACGAGTATTAGGACCACATTCAGGGAAATAAATACATCTGAGATTTTGAGAATAAGGTCATTAGTTTATGATAAAAAAGTCGTAGTATTATGGGAATAAAGTCGTAATATTATGAGAATAAAATCATGAGTTTACGAGAAAAAAGTCATAATATTCTCATATTATTATGAGAATAAAATCATGAGTTTACGAGAAAAAAGTTGTAATATTATGAGAATAAATTCATAAATCTACGAGAAAAAAAGTCGGAATATTATGAGAATAAAGTAATAAGTTTACGGAAAAAAAAGTTGTAATATAATGAGAATAAAGTCATACGTTTATGAGAAAAAAAGCAGTAATATGAGAATAAAGTCATAAGTTTACCAGAAAAAAGTCGTAATATTATGAGAATAAAGTCACAAGTTTACAAGAAAAAGTTGTAATATTATGAGAATAAAGTCAAAAGTTTACGAGAAAACAAGTCGTAGTATTATGAGAATAAAGTCATAAGTTTAAGAGAATAAAGTCATTAGTTTACGAGAAAAAAGTCATAATATTATGAGAATAAAGTCATAAGTTTACGAGAAAAAAAGTTGCAGTATTATGAGAATACGCACGAATGCGCAGATGGAGTGGAAGTGGGTAGGGAGAGGGTGTAGGCGGTGGTTTGGAATTGGGCCTGTGTGTTTGTCCACATCTGTGCATATTGGCCTCAATGAAAGATGTTTGACCTGTCACCTGTGTGTCTTGACAGGAAGTCGAAGTGGTGTCGACCCACGTCTCCAAACACAGTCCACATCATCACCTCAGAGCAGTACCGTTCCCTGGGGGATGTGCTCAGGGATGTTGATGCAAAATCTCTTCTGCGCTCAGACTTTGTGTTGGTCTACGGAGACGTGGTGTCGAATATTGACCTCAGTCAGGCGCTGCAAGAGCACAGGTAAGAATGATGTCTGTTTTAAAATAGTCAGTCATATTTCTTCACCACACGCTTTGGAGTTTGTACTGTCCCCAACATCCCTTTTTCGTTTAAAAAGAAATGCTCCGTTTTGTGTCACTGCATCTGAGACGTATATGTCTGTAAAGGGGAGACTCGTGGGCACCCATAGAACCCTTTTTCATTCACATATCTTGAGGTCAGAGGTCAACGGATCCCCTTGAAAATAGCCATACCAGTTTTTCCTCGCCAAGATTTAGCGTAAGTTTTGAGCCTCCTTCGCAACAAGCTAGTACGACATGATTTGGACTAATGGATTCCTTGGGTTTTCTTGTTTCATATGATACCATCTAGCTTTGAAATTGAGCCCGCTACAACCTCTGAAAGACAGATTCTTGAATTGAATCAAACCATTTTGCAGTGCCTCCGCGGCCCACTAGATGGCGCTCTGAGGCCACCAGTAGTTGAGAATAGATGCTTTATACAACAGCTTTTATAAAATTAGATTTAAAAAATTGTAATATATCTCCCTTGCTTACAGTATCGTGATATATCGCAATATATAGAATCGTAACCTCCCGTATCATGGTATGTTATCGTATTGCCAGATTCTTGCCAATTCACAGCTCTAATACTATGTGGCGTTTTGCTTGCGCACAGGTATCGCCGAAAGATGGAGAAGAACATCTCAGTGATGACGATGATGTTCAAGGAATCATCTCCAGGTCACAGGTCCCGCTGCGAGGAAGACGATGTCATCGTCGCTATGGACAGCAAGAGCCAGCGGATTTTACACTACCAGAAGACACAAGGGCTGAAGAGGCTACAGTTCCCCATGGTAAGAGTTTCACATTTTAATCACATACTTGGGCTAGTTTGGATTGATGGTTGATGGTCGCTCCTTTTTTGTTTGTTTCGCAGAACATTTTCCACAGTGCAAGTGATGAGTTTGAAATCAGACACGACCTCCTGGACTGTCACATCAGCATCTGCTCCCCACAGGTTAGTTTCCAAACAGACACAGGAGGTCTTGAACTCACCGTTAATGATTGAGGTAACAAGTTTTTCTCATTTTTTTCAGGTTGCTGAGCTCTTCACTGACAACTTTGACTACCAGACTAGGAATGATTTCGTCAGAGGGATGTTGGTCAACGAAGAGGTACAGCACCGCCATCGTTGATTGAAATCAGGATCATGTTTTGCTACAGATGCCATTCAGCGCGTAATTCATATTGTTTCTGTTTAGATTCTGGGCAACCAGATACACATGCATGCCACCAAGGATGGTTACGGCGTCCGAGTGTCCAACCTCCTCATGTACGACTCGGTGTCGTCGGACCTCGTGCGGCGGTGGGTCTACCCGCTCACCCCCGAGGCTAACTTTGTCGACCAGAAGGGACGAAGCTGCACGTTTTCTCGCCACAACGTCTACCGAGGGTCCGGCGTCAGCCTGGGCCACGGCAGCCAGATGGCGGAGAACGTTCTCATCGGCTCCGACACTAGCATCGGCGCCAACTGTTACATTTATAACAGCGTCATCGGGAACAATTGCACCATAGGTGAGCTCCCTGACCAGTGTGATTGAGTTTATATATACTGTACGTAATACAAGTGGTATTAACAGTCCCCTTTTTTATATCACAACAGGTGACGATGTAACGCTGGATCATGCCTACATCTGGAATAATGTACACATTGCCAGCAACGTGGTGATCAGCCAGTCTGTGGTCTGCGACAAGGCTGAGGTCAAAGAAGGCGTGAAGCTGAATAAACAATGTGTCCTGGCTTATAATGTAAGCAATGCATATATTGTCATCATGTATTCTTCACTGTAATTAACAAACCTAGATTTTTTTAGTATAAATCTACCGCTTTCCGTGTGACATTTGGTGAAATCTATGACTGTCTCTATCTCATCACTTCATTTGCTGGGATATGTGTTTTCAAGGTGGTGATTGGACCAAACATCTCTCTACCCGAGGGCACCGTTGTGTCCATGCACCATCCAGAGGAGGAAGAGGAGGAGGACGACGACGAATTCCTGAGTGACGACGCCGAGGTCGGTCACAGCAAAGACAAAACCAAACTGAAAGGTGCGTATTGACTGCGTACCGACGTAAACGTGAATAAACAAAACGCTTGTTTGTTTGTGGTGATGAGCTGTTTTCTTCTTCTGTCCTCCAGTGTTTAACCCAGCGGAGGTTGGAGCGGAGGGAAAAGGTTACATCTGGAAGGCCAGCAGTCTGGACGACACAGAGGATGAAGAGCTGTCGCAGTGTCTCTGGGGTAGGGGAGCAACGCAGCTGGCTTGTTAGGTTCATCATTCCCATGATGCTATAGTCCGTGTCTCAGCAGCGTGGCGTTTTCTTCCTGTGCAACAGGTTTGGTGTTGAATCCCGACCCTGAGAGTGAAAGTGAGGACAGCGAGCCCGATGATCCTGACGACCCAGTGATCCCGTCCCCCGAGATGGACGATGTCAACGGTGAGAGTTGTTCATTTCAGCTGTATGTGGAGCCGTAGGAGCGCCCCCTACTGGCCAAAGACACAAAATACCAACAACAGAAGCAGTGATCATAGTCATCCTCTGATTAATCTGATTACTCTCACAAGATTGATAATGTTTTACAAATACATCCCAGAATGGAATGTATTCATCACTTAATGCTGCAACTAACTACTTATTACTAAACATGGAGAATAAAGTTTCCACAATGAATGCATATTTACTATAATTAAATGTGTCTTTCCTCTGGAAATCAACATGTGCTTTTAAACCCTGACAACTACTGTAAATAAACATTGTCCCTTTTTTTTATCTGTAGTTACTACCAAATTAAACAGTTCTTTCCAGGAAACCTTTTAGAAAAACATGATTAGAAATCTGCAAAATAGGGTTATAAGCATTACCACTGGTATTAAAGTCAACAGAATCTGTTTTAAATCAGCTCTTTATACTAAGATGATCGAATGACCTCTGGTTTTCTCCCTGTTCTGTGTTTGGGTTGAGCCGTCGTCCTTTCTGACTCTTGTTCTTTGGTCTGTTCATGTGTAGTCTTCCATATGGAGGTGCTGGGGACTCTGCAGAGAGGTTTGGAGGAAAACATCAGCTTTGACAATCTTGTACTCGAGATCAACTCTCTCAAGTAAGGAGGAACTTAACTGCAGTTCTATTTCTCTCTTTCAAAGTTATTGTTTTTGCACATTCAGTTTGACGCCCTCATTCTCTTCAGGTACGCCTACAACATCACGCTGAAAGAGGTGATGCAGATCTTAACCAGAGTGGTGCTGGAGTATCCTTTCCAGCAGCAAGGCCCACAGCTTACCACGTCACAATACGCTGCTCTGCTCATACCGGTAAATATGTTATTTTTTTTCTACAGTGTAGACATGATGGAGGTAAAGTTTCCCAAGTTTTAGTTTTCACTTTTGTCTTTGTGCTCCTCTCAGTTACTGGACAAATGGGCGCCGGTGTTTAAGAACTATGTGAAGAGAGCACAGGACCATCTGGACTGTCTGTCTGCCTTCGAGGAGCACTTCCTGGAGCAGGAGACTCACTGGGCTGCTATGGTCAAGGTCAGGGTCCATCACCACTACCCAGTACACTCAGTAATGTGCTGACCTTTATACAGGTTGAACTCAAAGTCATTGAACATCAGGAACCATGTAATTCTGTAGCTTATTCTGCATTCATCAAGCCTGGTCTGAACCTGGTACTGAAGATGCTGTGTTTTTATTTCCAATGCAGGTCCTGATGAGCATGTACCAGCACGAGATCCTGGAGGAGGAGATGATACTGCGTTGGTTCTCCCAGGGAGCCACCACCGACAAGAGCAGACAGCTCCGCAAGAACCAGGGGGTAGGTAGCTGGGTCACATAGGACACTATTTATAACATAATTTCACAAATTACACGATAAAGGGTTGAAGTTTGGATGATGTGGTAAGAGAATGTTTACCAGCTGGTGTCAGCACAACAGAAGATATACATAAAATGCATTCAACAACGATTTAAGACTGTAGAGGAAGATAAAATGAAGCAGAATCAAATTAATAGAAATGCACAAAAAATATATTAGACACTCGGATAGGTCACCGCTGTTTAACCAATGTGCCTGGATATATTAATATAAACTATGTATGGAAGACCAAACCAGACTTGCCAGGAAAAAAAGAAAAACGTCAGTTAAATAAATAAATAAAAAAGAAATCATGATTCACGTGGGTGGGTTCTTCAAATGATCATTTCCTTTTTCTACAATATCTAAATACTAAAGGGAATCACAAAGTACTGACTGGTTTGAACTATAATCTTGTTTGCAGATAGGAATATGTTCAGTGTTCATGTGACTTGTCTAGCAGCATGTCTGAATATTTGACTAAATCTGTGACGCCCCCATTATTTACATGAAATAAATTACATCACAATCCAATTTGCTATTTGGATATTCTCAAATTACTTGAATGTATTTGTTTTCCAAACCTATAAAGAACTTTTGTCACTTTCTCACAACCCCATCCTGATAAATGTTTTTCTCCAACAGCTTCAGAAGTTCATCCAGTGGTTGGAGGAGGCCGAGGAGTCTTCAGAGGAGGAAGAGAAATAACGAGGAGCACTTAAATAAAGGACAAATATGATAAACTTGAAAACTGTTGTTTTGAATAAAGGGATTCAGGCAGCAGCTTTCTGCCACCAATATCCACCAGGATGTTTCTCTGTACAGTTCAAGCCGGTATACATTTTATCACACAGCGCCACGTCATGTAAGGGCTGTGAGCTATGAGCGTCAATATCTAAATAAAGAAGAAAGACCCTCGAACTGCTTGGAAATGTATCACCTATCTCACTTTTCTGTCAACAACACGGTTAGGTTTTAAAAAGGGTTTTATTAAATACAAACACCACACCACTTTAAAAAAAGATTGTGTACAACAGTATTTAGCGTCCCTTATTGTCTACAGTGACTGCAGGTCATAAAACAATACAGTAAAAACATGATGATCTAAGAGGTAGAAGATTATATCTGCTAAATAGATTCAGCCCACATCACCTTAAAGTTGGATTTTAATTCCACCCTGTCTGGACATTAAGATGACCAGAAACCTGGACTGACAGTGATGAAATATTAGTAATTTCTTTGATCAGGTTCACAGTTAAAATGTTGCAATCAAAATGTAAAGTAAACGATTGTGAAAAGAAATGACACCACATAACCCCTTAAACTGATTTTCTCTTAAATTATGTATATAAAAAGAAAAAATACAATTTCATTACAAAAATAAAATGTTCCCTTGACAAAGGAACCCTTCTAAAGTTGATACATCTAATAAAGTTGAATATCCTGTGTGCTCCTTTCAGGTTTTCTTTTTAATCACTGATCACATAATACTTCTTATGATAATTATGGCCCAGTGACTGCAGAAGAAATTAGCAATAGCTTAGAGGCCACATTGGGTTTCAAGCTAATTTGTACTTGTCATAGCTTGACATGCCATTAGCCATACGAGGGATTCATCTCGTGGCGAGGCTCCATTCACCCCCCCCTATAAAGTGGACTCTTATAGGCCTACACACTCTCTAATTATTGTTTTCATCAGACTAAACTGCCGTACTCCACCTGTGCTCGCATCATCAGCTGTAGGATTTGGGTTTATATAGTAGAGAGCTTCGACAAGATACTAACACGGTTAAAAATCTTTTCAGTGGTCCATTAAGTACGGTAGTTACAAGGGGCAAAACAGAACAACATTAGATAAACTTAAAAACAAAAAACAAAAATATTCAACATAACATTTAAGAAAACACAAAAGTTTAGAAAATATATAATTAACTTGGGCTCTGTCTAATTGCGAACAAGAATTGTTGTCGCTGTTTTGTTAATATGTTTCCAGTTTTGTTGTTTTCTAAAATGTCATTTTAGTAAAGTATGTTTCTAATACGGCTACGTTCCAAATCGCATACTTTTTCTTTTTACTTTTAGTACATACTGCAGCTGCCCTTAAAAAAAGTATGCAATGTTGCATGCAGTATGCACAAAGTTTCTTTTTTTTGGACAACTCCTGACATTTTGGACCGAAAATACTTATGTTATTTAAAATATCTTATTGTTCAACACAGGCCATTTTGATAGAATATGACAATAGAATAGAAATAATTTAGTTTTACTTTTGTACGGCGATTTTTAGGCGGATGTTTTACTGGCGTCCAATAGTCCAAAATGGTGGAAGCGTAGCTTTGCTGCTGTAAACAAACAATTGACTTTCACTTCTTGGTCATATACATTCTTTGGTATGAATACAACTGGGACATGCTGCCTCGTCATAACATTGCGCTTTGAATGCTTTGAGGATTGTGGGTCAGAATAGCCAGAAAAGCATGCTGGCTTGCATGCTACAAAATGTGACCAGATGTAGTACAACATCCTGGTATTGTTTGGAATACTGCACTTGAAATACTTTGTATTGGGTAGTATGGATATTGGAAAGTTAGTTTTGTCCAAAATTGTTGTGTTTTGCCCCTCACAGCCACCGTAGTTAAGGCTTTGATGCACCTACCGATATGATATCAGGATGGTGCTATGGAAGATAAAACACCTGAAGCAGTATTGGGACACCCATAAAGCTGTCACACAGCTTTTTAAACCTGCAGTGTCAACGTCTACAATCCTACTTCGACCTGTCATCCCGTTTTCCCACCAAGCCGTAAATAACTCCAGCTAGAAGAGAAGCCCCCGTGATGCCGGTAACAGTGGTCAGCATCTTCCACATGCTGGCTGAACTCTCGTGCCGGTCCATGAAGCTCCTGTAGTCAGTGGGCACCAGGATGAACTTGCGGCCGTCCTGCGGGGCCTGCAGCCTCATCACCTGACCCCCCTCCAGCACCACCTCACCAAAACCAGTCAGGGTGGTCCCCAACCGCAGCAGCTCCTCGCTCTCCTCCATCGCCACCGGTTTCTCCCCACTGAGGCCCTGCATCACCACGTTCACCAAGCCCTCCTCGGCACGTCTCACTTTGAAATAAACCCTGTCCAGGTAGAACCCGGAGGCCTCCAGAGGGTTCTGAATCTTCACGTACAAGTCGGTGATGTAGGCTCCAGGGCTGACCAGACTGAAAGGCACTGAGTTGTTGGTTTCTTTTCTGTTCGTTGTCCGAGAATTCCTGGAAAAGTAAACTGTTATTAACAGGTTAGTAGATTAGATAGAGACAGATAGAGGTTTTATTTTGTAGTCTAAATGTACCATGTCTTGGTGAGGGAGTTCCAGTATTTCCAGTGCTCCTCCACTGCTATCTTCTGGATCACACCAAAGCATCGTGGGACAAACTGGCTGGCCAGAGGCTCCCCATCTGCTTGCACCATACCTCAAAACAGACATGAAGGAAACTTTAAAATATCTGTGACTGATCCCATTCAAAACTGCATTTAAAAAAAATGTTAAAGGTCTCATATTGTAAAAAGTAAGATTTTCATATCTTTTATATTATAAAGCAGGTCTAAGTTCTATATAAATACTTTGAAAGTATCAAAACGCTCAATATACAGAGAAATACACACAGCCCATATTCAGAAACTGAGCTTTTGAAACAAGCCGTCAGGATTTCTGTCATTTTGTGATGTCACAAATATACAATATTTAGACCATTTCACAGTTTTAAATGTAAACATTCTAAATGTGTCCCAGTTTATTTCCTGTTGCAGTGTGTATGTGAATGACATCAGCTGACAGGAAGTGAACATGGACCCAAACTGTTGCCTAGCAACGCAATTCCGCCGTTATTCCATTGAAATGCCCTAAAACTGAGCGTTTCAGACAGAGGGTAAATACAGGCATATTCAGGCCGACAGTATGAGGAAAATAAAGTTTTTGTTTTTTTTTTTACATTAAAGCATGTAAACATGTTCTAATAGAAACAGAAATACTGTTATTTATAATACTATGAACATGAAAATAAGCATAATATGGGACCTTTAATTCTAGACCAGTTTGTACCTTCAACAGCAACATATTGAAGTCGCTTGTGAGGAGACGCTCTCAGTACTCTGACCAAATGTTGGTCTGGCTTGAAGATAGGTATTTCCTAAAATGAAAAAAAATATATCAATAAGCATTTCATTCATCATTACAAGACTAGAGCTGTGTTAATACTTTAACAACATTGATGTAGTCTGGTCTACTTGCCTTCAGCTTTATCAACTCTTTTTTCTTTTCTTGGTATAAATGGTAGAAAAGACTAGAGAAGGCAAAGCTGGAGCCGACACCAATCAACACCAGCGGGTTTACAGGGAAGTCACTCATACCTGTGTTTATATCTATAAGATGAAGTTATAATCAAACAGAAGTCAAAGTACACACGGTCATTATCAGTGTAGAAGTACGTCGTGTGTTTCTGAAGAATAACTGCATAAATGGAATAAAACTTACCTGTTAAACTAGCTTGTAAATCTCTGACACACACACACACCTGCAGTTTGATCACAGAAATCGAAAACAAAAGCTATTGTTTCATTTCCGCATTTGCCCACGTTGCGTCATATTTCATCATCCAATAGGAAACAAGCATCAGCATCAGCCAATAAAAAATAAGCAGCAGCATCAGCCAATAGGAAAGCAGCATTTATTAATGAGGGTTTTTGACCACCAGGTGGCAGCAGTGTCCTGGCTGAAACCATAGACTCTATATAAAGAGTATACGGTTGAGACAGGTATTATTTCTTGCAGACTTACAGTAAATTTACACTGTTTGACTAATTTAACTAACTAACTAAATAATTCTAGCAATGTGTTAAGACATTTTTGTCCCTTGGGTTTCTGCAGTCTACCTGAACTCTCTATTTGCCATTTGTCATTAAGCCCACACTGACTTAAAACCAGTGGTGGAAGATATTGTCCAATCATTTACTTAAGTAAAAGTAGCAATACCACACATAGAGTACTCTATTACAAGTAAAAGCCCATTCCAAATTTTACTTAAGTGAAAGTAGGGTAAAATTCTGTAGTTTAATCTGTAAACATGCATCATATTTTGGTAGCAGGTGGCAGCAGTGTCCTGGACGAAACTATAGTCTCTATTATAAAGAGTCTAGTTTATTACTTTCTTTCTTGTGTGCTCTAGCACACCTAAATTTCATCTCAGCACCCCTAGAAAATACTTATCAAACCCTCTGACATCCCAGCCGACTGTCTTTAAGAAGTTGTAGCGGGCTCAGTTTTAAAGCAAGAGTGAAGATATTGTTATCATATGAAACTATAAAAACCATCCATGTCGTGTCAGCTTGTTGGGAAGGAGGCTAATTAACGCTCTGGCATGGCCATTTTCAAAATGGTCGCTTGACCTCTCAACTCAATACATGAAGACATTTCCACCATTGCTTGATGTAGGAGAAGCAGAAATTGGTGCAAAAAAACCCATTTAAATCACAAGATTGCAGGAAATTATGTCTTTTTTTATAATATTTTTATTTAAGAAAAGAATGTTATTCACAGATATTTAACACAGAACATTTTCACTTTTTCTCCCACGGCTTGGACAAAATAACGTATAAAAACATACAGTATCTACACAGGGGATGATGGTTCAATATTAAGTAACAAGTAATAACACTTGAAATATTGACTTATCATATAGCTGCCTGCATAGTAATAATAATAAACAGCTAACACATAAACAAAGCAACATGAACTAAAGCACATCACAACCACATAATTCACATATTGCACAAATTACACAACCAGTGATAAGAACAAACAACATATCGCATGACCCGGGATCATATCATGAATCTATTGCAAAAACTCCACCCATCATATCATGAATCTGTTGCAAAAACTCCACCCATCATATCATGAATCTGTTGCTCAACCCCTCCCATCCTACGTGAAGATATTGCACAACCCTGCAGCCACAAGAAACATTATTTAATTTTTTTATTGAGTTAGGCATAAATGAGTTTTTAAAACAGTTAAGTTTACATCGGGGTGCTCTATATCGCCTGCCAGAGAGAAAAAGCTCACACTCGACGTGGAGAATATGTGACGGATGAGACAATATAATCTCTGTGCTGGCCTGAGAACAGACTGCTCATATATTGACTGGAGGAACTGGTGTTCATTCCTCCCCATAACCTTCATGACAGTCTGTACCAGACAAAGAAGCTTGGATCTTAACTAAACAGAGGGATTGCTGTAACATGCTGACATGTTCAATTATTATACAACCTGGTAAAATACAAACATAATCCTCTGGGCAAGGTCTTGTCGAAGTGAATGCCAAGGTGCTGGAGATTTTTACTTGTATCAGAGTATTTTACGCTGTGGTTTTACCTTTGTCCTCTGAACACTTCTACCCATTAGTGACTCTTTTTTAGGGGTGCTCTAGCACACCTACATTTCATCTCAGCACCCCTAAAACATAATTATCAAACCCTCTGACATCCCAGCCGACTGTCTTTAAGACATTGTAGCGGGCTCAGTCTTAAAGCAAGAGTGAAGATTTTGGCATCATATGGAACTAGAAAACCTAAAGCATCCATGTCATGTCAGCTTGTTGGGAAGGAGGCTAAATAACGCTCCGAATGAATGAAAACTGGCATAACCTTTTTCAAAAGGGTCGCTTGACCTCTCGACTCAATACATGAAGACATTTCCTCCATAGCTTGATGCAGGAAAAGCAGAAATTGGTGAAAAACAATCACCAATTTGCTGGAAATTAAGTGTTTTTTTTTTTTTTAAATCATATTTTTATTTAAGAAAAAAAATGTTATTCACAGATATTTAACACAGAACATTTTCACTCTTCTCCCAACGCCTAGACAATATAACGTATAATAAAATATCTACACAGGGGATGATGGTTGAATATTAAGTAATAATATTAATAATAATAATAAAATATCATAAATTAAAATAAATAAAATAATGTAAATAACCAAAAGCAAAAATAAATAAATAAATAAATAGATAAATAGATCAATCAATAAATAAATAAATAAATTAAATAAAATAAAATAAATTAAAATATATAAAATAATATAAAACAAAACAAAACAAAATAAAATAAAATAAAATAAAATGAAATAAAATAAAGAATGAAAAAAGCCAGCAAATACATAATTAATAAAATAAAACATACATGCATATTAATTAATTTAACATTTTGCATAGGAAAAGATACATACACACGCTTTGAAATATAAACAAATTTGTTGATGTTCAAGTACAGTGTATAAGCTTATTTACCATCAGTTATTAATATTACATTCTGGTTGTCACTTTGGATTGTCCCTCGAAACTTATGCCCTTGACTGTCCATGTCCAGTTTAATACAGTAGGTTTACTGCTCGTTGTGGTGTGATACTGATTAATGTTGCCAGTCTGAATGATGTAGTCTTGAATGTGTTGAGTCATTTTATGGAGACTGTAACAGGATGTGTACGTCTATGAGGTGAGAGCAGCTCCACTAGGGACGAATTTTCCTCCTCGGATTGTTTTATCATGATGACTTTTAGCGGCCTGAAGATATCAACCTACTCAGTGTTTCACAAGATATGAAAAAAGCAGAGTGATGTTTTCTTCTTTCCTCCTGTTAATCATCTTATGACCTCTCAGTTTTACCTTGTGTGACTCCCTGAAGAGAGCCACATCACCTAAGTACACTGAAGCAGTTAATCCTTTGATTATGTCTTTACTGTAAGTTGCCAGCATTGACCAACGTAATACACCAATACATCATAAAGGAAAGCATCACAGCTTCCTTTTTTTTTCTCTTTTCTTCTCTCTCTGTGTACTTACTAGCTGACTATATCTTGGCAAACAGTATTTGACTGTGAATACACACCTGTTTTGCATGCAAGGTCATATTTTCTCCTGTCATTTGAATGCTGGGTTCACAATTGTTTCCAGCTGACCTTTTTTTTCTCCAGTCTGTGAAAACAGTTGTGTATATTGAAAATGTATCTGCACTGCAGGAAATACTGGAATGGACCTCTGTTGGTCCACAAATAGCAGTGAATCTTCAGGGTCATCTTTTGACACCACGACTTTACAGTTTAGAGATGAGAAGAGAGACAACACAAAACTAAAGAATGCCTTTATTTAGAGCTGCTTTTGTCCCTTAGTTGCTTAACTCTCATCCCATTCAGGCGTTGCTTCATTCCTCTTCGATATGTCCTTGACTGCTCACTGAAAGCAAAACGGCATTCAGTTCAGAATAATGACGTCGGTCAGTATCTGTATTGTTGGAACACCTGTCACTCACGCAAACTTGGTGGAGCGTCTCCAAACCTGCATGGAACAAACCCGTCTGATGACACTGACAACACGGAGGGTCTCATATCTTTGTGGAAATATGCAGCGGTTGCAAAAATGGATTGATGCCAAACAGAGCAATACATCAGGGCAATATGAAAAGTCTGTCATAATTTGTTTAATGAATAGTCTTAGCCTAATGAATAGTCTTGGCTAATGAATAGTTGCTATTGTTATTTCATCAGCAAAATATGTCCCTGAATCCTCCTGTCTGACTTGCACAGCTCTAAATTCTGTCATATTTGTTTTAAAGATGCACACACACCCTTTGGCTGTCCTTCCTCTGACTGAGGAGTGAGAGTAGACAAAAGACACACTGCTTCAGAGCCGCCAGCCTGACAAACTAAAGAGGAAAAAGATGAGGCCGTTGGGAATATCAACATTTTCCTCAGACCTATTATAAAAATACGAAGAAAAACAATATATGACTAAAATTACAATATATTAACTTATTATGCACCGAAAAATGTACTTCCACGGACATTTCTAACAACGTCAACAAACACGTCACAACTCATAAACTCTGAGCTGTCAGAAACTTTCATATGGAGTCTTCTCGTGAACACGGTAAACACGACCCCGTTTGAAGGCACCACATTTCTCTAATTTGAGACAGTGGAGAACGGGGGGCACTGGAGCTGTAGTTATCCAATAATAATGGATGGTTAACACAAATGTCTGCATTTATTGTACATCAGAAGCCTTTGAGAGAAGGAGACTCTGTGGCCTTGAAAATGCAAGGTCTAGTGCCCAGTAACACCAGTAGAGATGTTGACATGTGACCTCAGTAAGAAGTTTGGTTGAGTCTGCAGCCATGCTAGCAGAGACCTGTACTATGAAGCAAATTCAACATACCCAGGGTTCCTTCTCATTATCTGGCTTAACTAACCCTAACAACCGCGATCCCGCTAAACGGTCCTACGACGGTGGTTATCAACTCGGTAAATCAACCCAGGGTTTCTCAATCTGGCTATGAGCGCGTTCACATGACAGGGGCGATGTTTGCAGCATAGGACCAATCACAAACATGGACAAGTCTACTGTCAGCAGAGCGGCACATTTTACAAACCAAGAGCAAATTATAATATTAGACAAATACCAAGAAGTTAAACACATAATTCAGACTAATAGTAGGGGAGAGTGGGGGAGAGAAACTCCCTTTTGGCGTGGACTTTGGGCTTTATAACTTTGCAGACCTTTTACATGCACAAAAAACTATATAACACACTAAAGGAAAGGGAAAAAGCACAAAAGCATTATAGGTCCTCTTTGAATGATGGATGACGTGCTCGAGAAAATCCTATATTCAAATGGTGCACTTTCGACGCCCCCGAGATAATAAAAATGAGATTTGTGTGATTGCAACCTTTGACAAAATGAAATAGTATTCCTCGTCTTGTTGTTTCATTCTGTCATTGAAGCAAACACACACACACACACACACACACACACACACATACGCACAAACACAAAGATTTACATTGCTTTCGGTTGCCCCGCTGAGAAGATAATTTCATTCTCTGATCTTCATTTCCGTTTGATGTGTTTGGTGCACCTTCATAACTGCCATAATTGCCTCCATTAAAATATCCAGCGTGTTGACTGACAGCTCGTAGGTCAATACAGACATTTCTATCAGCACCTTGTTGTGCTTCACAGGTAGCTTCTCAGGGTGCAGCGTTATATTTCAGCTTGAATTTACGCAGCAGTTACCAACAATAAATAATTCCTGCATTCATTTGGAGCGATTAATGCTTTAATTTCTGTAAACGAAACCCCTGCAGCTTCTGATTGGCGTCACATCTCAATTGTGAAGTGTTGTGAACGATTGCTTTGCAGCATAAAACAGGAAGATTCTGCTGGTCTAATCTAATTTAAAAGCTTCCATAGTTCCTAGCAGATAAAGATGACAAATAGAGAAATTGTAAACATGTTTATTCTCTTCGGAGGGTGGGGGTTTATGAGAAATTTTAAAACACTAGAGGGTTTAGAACGATATGATAGAAGTAAGTGATGGTTATTCCCATGCTCTGTTGTGTCTCATAATTTGTTGCAGCCATTTTTGAGGTTGATACCATTTGTTCCACAGATTTGGTGCTAAATTTAACCGTTTTTAACGTCATCACACATGAATACAGTTGGGTTTATTTGATCCACACGAGTCTCAGCTTTACCGCAATACCCAATTTATGTAATTCAAGACTGTTTAGGGACCCCAGTATGCAGAAATATTCAAATACACCATTTTAGAATAGATGGAAATAACACATTTGTACTGCATGCAAATAACTTGCCCCAAACTGCATGTGATTATCATAAAGTGGGCATATCTGTAAAGGGGAGACTCGTGGGTACCCATAGAACCCATTTTCATTCACATATCTTGAGGTCAGAGGTCAACGGACCCCTTTGAAAATGGCCATGCCAGTTTTTCCTCGCCAAAATTTAGCCTAACTTTGGAGCGGCCTATTTAGTCTAACTCAATGTAGCTTCTCTCTAGCTCTAAAACTGAACTTCCTGCAGCCTCCAAAAGACAGTAAAGTCGGTTGGGATTGTGGGCGCGTCTCAGAGGGTTAAACATGCTTTGCATTAGTAAGTAAGTCAAGGATGTGTGCATATAGATCAAGCCTCAGAAAGCAACACAGGAAGCACAAGATACCAGGGATAGAAAGGGGCTTTCTGTCCTGAAATTCCACAAGATTTATCCAAAAGAGCTCAAAAGCTCAAACATCTACTTTCATCCGAGACGGAGGTTATTCTGACATCCATCAAAGCTTTCGTGAACCTCGGTGACCCACTCGCCGATCGTAAAACCAGACCAGTAAAACGTACAAGGTAAAGCACATGCTGCCACTGGAGGAGTCAGTCAGTGCATGGAAACAAGGAGCGGTCCTGTGCATTGTTCTCAGTTAGAACATGTATTCCTCATGGTTGGAAGTAAATGACTCAACCCTCTTCACACTATGCACACTGATGATGGCAACCATCTGACCAGAGACACTGCATGCTTTTGCACATTGCAGAACTTCTAGAGGGAGCAGACATATTTTTCAGTTTCAGTTCCCACACTATCTTTTTTTTTGTTGATGAATTACGAGCTTTATAACTCTCTATTCCCCCAACCACTTCACATGCATATATGCACCATGCATCATTCTCTGAGCACATACAGCAGCATTATCTTATCTGTCTGCTTCATATCTGAGAGCCTACTGAGAGAAACAGATTTTTATTGCATGTAACTACACGGTTCATATGATTGACTACAGTATATGAGCTTCTATATGGTGTGAGCCAATAATAATAATAAAAAGAAGACGTCTTAATGGTTCTTGTGCGTATTTTGTTGGACACAGTTGAGTCACAGTCAAGTGCAGCTGATGACATAATCTATAGATGCAGTCATGTTTTAGTAATATTCCTCAGCCTTTATTTTTCAGCTATATGCACCATACAGATGAGTGACAAATAATAAAAAAAACAACATAAATTGTCTTATGTAGGTGTTCATTCACATCAGTATCGTCCTCATCAAACTATTTATGCTCCACACATTTATTCAGATTTTTCCTTTAATTTGTCACCTGTCTGTCTGTAAGTCCTCAAAGGACTCATATTTCTGAGGTACTTAATGAGGAAGAGGAAGTACCGTTTATATCTACACAGGGAGCGGGTCCTCGTCACAGAGCCGGCCACAGAGCCGTGTCTCTACAGTAGCCCAGATTTGGACAAAACAAACACCTACTCTACAGAGGGCCATAAACGTTTACAAGTTTTCGCCACCATAGTTCTCCTACATGCCTGGCACACGGGAGAAGTCTCACTTGGTTGCAACCACTAGATGTTGGTAAATCCGACACGCTGCACCTTTAAGCAAAAGTAGTCCTCCTTCTGCACTCAAAATGTTTCAAATATTCATCAGAAAAATGTACTTAAAGTATCAAAGTGAAAGTACGGGTTCTGCAAAGAAAATGCCCCGTATCTGATATTAGTATGTATATGACACTGTCGATTGTTAATACTGATGTATCAAGTATAAGTAGCATTATACTGTCAAAGATTGTTCAGGCCAATGGTTCCCAACCTTGGAGGGGTCAGGCCCCTCCAAAGGGTCATGAAGTGAATCTGGGGAGAGGAACCACGAAAAAACTAAGTTCTCACTCATCTTCAACCGCTTCTCCGGGGTCGGGTCGCGGGGGCCACAGCTCCAGCAGGGGACCCCAAACTTCCCTTTCCCAGGCCACATTAACCAGCTCTGACTGGGGATCCCGAGGCGTTCCCAGGCCAGCGTGGAGATATAATCAGTGTGGAGATATAATCAAAAAAAGAAAAAGTTCTGTTTGTTTTTTTCTGTGAAGTATTGGATACTATTTCTTCTGTTTGAGCCTCAAACTGTTTTTTTTTTTTTTTTTTTAAATCAAACCATTTGAAACATATAGAAGAGAAATGTCTCTTTGGTAGAACTGCTAATAACTCATGGCAATCTGAAACATAACAAGGGGCCCCACTAAACACTGTCGTATTTGTCACAAGTCACAAGCCAAAAGATGGTGGAAGGGTGGAAGCCGCAGGTTTAATCCTTTATTATGAATTGTGTTTTACAACTTTTATCATGTTTTTTAATGTAAATTCCTAATCTGTACATATTCTGTCAAATAAATGTAGTGGAGTCAGACGTGTAGTATAAAACTAATAATACTCAAGTACAAGTACCTCAAATTGTAGCTACTTAAAGATTCTCTATACAACATCCAGAGCCGCTCTCTACTGCTCTCATACGGCGGTTACAGCTGATCACGCCGCCTCGACCGACGTCGTGTAGCAGAAGCACCCACCCTCCGGTTCCCCCCTGGTAAACACTGTTAGCTACGAGCTGCTGGCTCAGCTGTCGCCATGTTGGGGTCAGTTGCAACATCTGACTTCTTCCATTCAAATAAATACTGTGATTGATATGTCATTTGTAATCATCTTTAAATTGTTTGGTTAATTAGCAGACAGATGCAAGTTTAATATGTAAATATTTAGTTGGTCAAGTCCAAATAGTCTCTGAGTAACTGAGAGAAATGCAAAAAAGTGTTGTAACCGTCCCCAGTCTCCCCTACTTGGTTACTTTCCACCACTGGCTTTGTTCCTAAAGTAGAAACTCAGGGAAGAGAATATGCAAATAGCAAATGCAAAGTTGTGATATAACAAAACATTGCAGGCATATAAAATAAATATGGTAGCCTATTGCAATAGACTTTTTTTTTCTTTATACATTATATGTTTGCTTATAACAAACAAGCTTTAGAAAATGAAACAAAGGGTCATGTCTTTATTTATAATAATAATAATAAAACATTTTATTTATATAGCGCTTTTCTGGATACTCAAAGACACAAACAAGGACATCATAAAAATGTAAAAATATAAAAACACAATATTTATAGATAGCCAGAAGCTACAGTAGTTCTTTCTTTGAAGTTATGTGTGTTTACACAATCATCTACTGACGGTCACAGGTGAGCTGTCATTGGTTGCTTGTTGGTTGTTCAAGGTAAAACCCGAGAGGGAGGAGGAGGAGGAGGAAGAGGAGGAAGGAGAGGAGGAGCAGGAGGAGAGGAGGAGGATGTCAGGAAGAGAGGAGGAGGAGGAGGAGGATGAGAGGAGAAGGAGGAGGAGCAGGAGGAAAGGAAGAGGAGGAGAAGGAGGATGAGAGGAGGAGGAGGAGAGGAAGAGGAGGAGAAGGAGGATGAGAGGAGAAGGAGGAGAGGAGGAGGAGGAAAGGAAGAGGAGGAGAAGGAGGATGAGAGGAGAAGGAGGAGAGGAGGAAGAGGAGAGGGAGGAAGAGGAGGTGAAGAGGATGTGAGGAGAAGGAGGAAGAGAGGAGGAGGAGGAGGTGGAGGAGAGGAGGGAGGAGAGGGAGAGGAGGAGGAGGAAGAGGAGGAAGAGAGGGAGGAGGAGAGGAGGAGCGATTGACTCCACTCAGAGCGCAATAACGCGCAGAGCGCAGAGAGGAGACTCACAACCAACCTGCGGAGGATTATCACGACTTTCTCAATTCTTTCACTTCTTTTTTTTTCACTCTCTACTATCTATTATCTATTATAGTTTTAACGCATCAACTTCTCTAAAGGATATGTTGGTGGCAGCTTCACAGAACGTGTTCATCCTTCTCTCCTGCATGTTGCTGGACCTTGTGAGTAGATTTACAACACTTTTTACTCTCTCAAGTAGTTTTCAATGTGCGTCAGTTCTTTGCCTGATGTTTGAATGTGTGTTTTGACCACGTAGATCGATCTAGTAGAGCGCTGCCTCCAAGTTGATGCGCACACTGGTGCACCCTGGTACCAGTTTTGGATGCAACAGGACGCACCAATGTGCCCAAATGAGAAGCTTGATTCATTCACAGAGGGAAGCTGTGGAGAGAAGGAGTTAGTTGGTAATGATGCAGGATGTACCCAGGAAATATTTGGCTTTAGTTTAGTAAGGTTTTCATCAGCATTGCTTTTGTTATTTAAAGATGTTTTTTTGCAATACTTTTTCAACTTGAGCTCATTGTTTTTTTAAAGCTGCAGTGTGTAGAAATGGAGCAAATATGATTTTAAAAGGTTATTTTTATAAAATGGTCACTATATACTGACAGTAGTGCATGAGACAGGTAATCTGAAAAAAATCATGTGCCTCTGTGTCCTCCAGTGCTCCTAATGGCGTCTGCAAGATTTCGCAGACCAGAGGAAAACAACCAATCAGAGCCGAGCTGGAGCCTTGCCGTCTCTGAACAGCTGTCAATCACTCACAAACTTTGATCAAATGGTCAAACTAACATCTTGTAGTGTACAGTTTATCTGTAAAATGCGAAAGTTTGTGACCCAGCACGGATCTGTTGAGGAAATACCAAGCACCGGCCACCAGCTGGAGCAAACTTTCTGATTTTACAGCTAAACAGTACACTACAAGATGTTTCTGAAAACATTTGAGGAGAGAAATAGGCATTACAGTAACAGAATATTGATTCATATTTTATCAGCACTGCCTAGTTTGACCGTTATCAGAGTTTGTGAGTGATTGACAGCTGCCAATAGGAACGCTCTCTCTGAAATGACCTGTGATTGGTCAAAGTCTCCCGTCACTGGCTATATGTTTTAAAGCCTAAAAACAGCCATGAAGAGGTGCAGAAGTGTAGTTTTCTCTCAGGACACTTGAATTACAATATGCTGAAAGGTTATTATGGATTTTTTTTCCGAATGATGCCAAAAACTTTCTGCCTACTGCAGGTTTAAGTTTTTAAAATCAAGAATGACTTCCTCTCACATCATCATCACAGCACCAGTCTCCTCCTCACTCCAGGTTCAGCCTCTGCTTTGTGTGTCAATACCCTTGGGGGCAAAAACCTGCAAAAGACATTTGGTACTAAAGCAAAACACTGGGCCACACTGTAATTGCTTTTCAGTGACATTCATGTTTTTTTATGTCCTAGCTGATCTCTTTTCACGACTACGGTTAAGGTGAATTATCACAAGGTGCGTGTAGGTCTTCCAACAGGACACCATGGCAATCGCCTCCTATATTGTCTGCCTCTGTACTCTCTGGTCTCCAGCGTCCTTATCTACAACCGTCTCCCGCAGAGAAGAATGTATGATTCATGCTGCAATGCAGTCAGAGGTCAAAGCCCTGAGAATAGCGTTCTGGCTTTTAGATCTCTATTTGTACACGCTGGCAGTGTTGAAAATTAAGTAAAGGACACGATGTGTTGTCATTGCTGGTAGGGAAGGTAAAAATGATGATCATCATGTTGGAGTGCAGGATGTTCTCTCCTGATACTACCAACGTCTACGGCTTTAGGCGGCCCTGATCCATCACTGACAACATATTCTCAAATCATATAGTCCAGAGGTCCAGCGTTGGACGTGCTGCGTAGCCTAAGGAGCGAGATAAATCATAACTTTAATGGGGGAGTCACCTTGTGTGTGGGGGGAGACGATGGAGTCATATGGCTAACAATAGCCACATAGTACCAGTCTGATTAATTCCCACAGAGAGGAGACTCATCCACCTAAGAGGCAGCAATAAATCTTGTGGTCCTGCAGAGGGTCTGCATGCCACTGCATATATTCTCTGGTGGTGGTGAACCCCTCATGGATTCAAGGCTGAAGATTAACTCCAGGTCTTCCAAAGCACGCACATGCAAATCTGAGGGATATGAAGATTGAATCACAGTCAAAAGATTGATTTTGTGTCTGCCATGTGTGTCGCGTGGAGAGAATAATGGCAGCCCGGTTCAGATCATCTCCGGAAGACCCCCACTGGACACAATAGATGTGTTTTCCTTGACACGTGTAGCACTGTTGAGAGAGCACATGCAGCTCAACTGATGCAGGATCATGCATGATGTGGCCTAAGAGATATACAGAAAACATGTGTGAAATGTTCTCTTTGCAGGTGTTTTCAGCGCAGAGTCAGATGTGTGACATGGTGAAGGAGATAGACAAGGAGAGGGGCCTGTGTGAGGCTCAGATTGAGAACAGAACTACAGGTATGTATTTTTTTTTTGTGTGTTCGACATGCCTTTATTGTCCTGGCTGCACCTATTCTGTTTTATCCTAATTTGCTTAAAGGTTCTGATTGAACGAGCTCTAAAAACAACAAAAGCTGTTCAAACCTCCCCTCTGGCTTTACATTACACCTTGCATGGTCGAACACTGTTTTCCACCTTATACCAGCCTGTTGTCACATGTGCCTCGGTTCAATTTTAAATAGGACCTATATATTATTTTCAGGTGCATACTTGTATTTTGGGTTTCTACTAGAACATGTTTACATACTTTTAATGTTAAAAAACACTTTATTTTTCTCATACTGGCTGTGCTGCAGCACCTCATTTGACCCTCTGTCTGAAACGCCCTGTTTGAGCTCCTGCCCCGCCCTCCCAAAAAGCCCAGTCTACTCTAAATGGTCACCTGGCTGACTCTATTGTGATTGGTCAACTGAGCCAAACTCTTCGGACTCTGCTCCTGCTCCGCTCTAACCATCTTTGTTTGAGGGCGTGCCAAAATAGCCGTTAGGCAGGTATTATGCAAATATGTTACTTGGTAACATCACCATGTTACGGAAGAAAAGGCAGTTCAGGAGCAGTGTTTCTGTGGGGGTGAGTAACTCCCTTTGGCGTTGACTTTGGGCTTTGTAACTTTGCAGACCTTTTTACATTCACAAACAACTGTATAACACACTAAAGGAAAGGGGGAAAAGCAGTGGGCAACCTCCAAGTCTGAGAAGTGAAGCCAATACTGAAGTGCCTTAAACCTGCATTCTTTCTAACAGCCAGCAGGGGGCAACTCCTCTGGTTGCAAAAAGAAGTCTGATTGTATAGAAGTCTATGAGAAAATGAGCCTACTTCTCACTTGATTTATTACCTCAGTAAACATTGTAAACATGAGTTTATGGCCTCAATTGCTAGTTTCAAGTCTTCTTCAATACAGCATGATGTTCATTTAGTAAATTATGGTCCCAGTTAGAGTCAAATAGACCATAAAGCAGGGGCTGCTTTAGGGCGTGGCTACCTAGTCAGTTACAGGTTGCTACCACGGCGTTGTCCAGTCTTAGAACTTTAACCCTTTCACAGTGTGTTTTCAGTTCATGGTCCCCTAAAAAGGTTTTATTCAGGTTGTACTTAGCTCCACTCTCTCATGCCACTTCTGGTTGCAAAAAGTCAACATGGCGACGACCAAAAACCAAGATGGTGACGGCCAAAATGTTGAACTTGAGGCTTCAAAACGGAAGTCCACAAACCAATGAGTGACGTCACGGTGACTACGTCCACTTTTTATATACAATCTATGGGAAAAAGCACAAAAGCATAATAGGTCCTCTTTAAAGTAAACTTTCTAATTGATCAAATTTTTTTCATTAGATGCCATTAAGAAAAATACAGCAGCGAGTGTGCAATAATGAAACTCACTTAGCTGATTTGATGTTTCAATTTATTGTTGATGAAGCTGGAATTACATGTTGCTAAGTGGGGCGTTGCGTCCTCACAGCACGCAGCACATAATTAGGTTCTACAGAGAGATAATGGTGCTTCATTGAGTCTCTATTACCTCTGTGTGTAACCGACACCTCATTGATTCTTACTGTGAAAACTCTGTTTACTTTCACACATTGAAAAAGTCATTAAACACTCATTATCTTTTTTTAATTTAGATATCATTTCGCTCCCTATAGATTCCATCGAATGTAAATGCTGCCAAATCCTCAGAGTGATGATGCAAATATCACCTGGTAAACTAGATTTTTGAATAGTGATGAAATGGAGAGCAGGTGTGGATGTAGAAGGGCCCACTGTGGACAGTCACAGTGGTCTGGGCGGGGAGCTGTTTTATTAGTCATGGCGGCGGCGTGTTAACTCAGGTCATCCGCTGCTCTGGACCCAGGGCTGTAACGACAGTTGACCGGACACGTTTTGGCTGCCATGGGAACTCCAGCGCTCCACCTTTACCTGAAGCAGGTTGCTGTTTGTCTCTGGAATTGAGTCATCGCACACCAGCTGTAGACATACACTGTTGTTTTCTTGGTGCATGTGCTGTTTCCATGTTTGGCAATTACTAACACACATGTATTTTGACCTCTCTCTCTTGTTCTATGTGTCTCGGTCAGGTTGCAGTGGGACGTGGGACAAGATCACCTGCTGGCCCAGTGCTGATGTTGGAGAGGTGGTCACCATTCCTTGCCCCAAATATCTCTTCTACTTCTCAAGGGACGTTCCCACACGTAAGAAGCAGGTTTATAAGACAGGCTGTGCGTGTCTGCCTCCTAATTCTAAAAAAGGGGAATATTCAAATATCTATTTTTGAGTGTTATGTCCTTTAGCGGGCAAACCAATGAGAGACATAACCACTTTATTGCTTTTGACTATTTCAACATAGATAATGCAGGATGGTCACCGCTCTTATAGGTGCTGAACGTATCAAAAAGTCAAAAATGATAAAAGACATATTTGCACCTTGAGATCTATGCAGTGTACATTTTTATTTGAGCTTTCAGTCTAACAGACCTTCATCAGAGTATTTATTATGTTTTTTAAAAGGTCTACGTACCTACACATTACAAAATAAACAAATAAAATAATGTCCTGTACCGTAAAACTTTAAATACCGTACATCTGTTTATTTTATTTTTTTACAATTGGAATATAAATTAAAATTTTTCATATTCATTGACAGTCCTAGTCAGCTGTCGTAAAGTACATTTGTGTCCTTTTCTACTACACCTACTTCCCACAGCATCGACTGATAGTGTGTTAGTGCTGAATACCAGGTAAAATGTCTTCTCACTTTGTTGTTCCTTGCAATTTAAAAACTTCATGACGTTTTTGTCATTTATTATTTGTTTCATACTGTTCAGAAATTAACAGTATTCTCATCAGTAACACAAAGTGAAAATACTATAGTAAAGGATAACACTTCATTTTACAGGTCTTCAAATCGTATGGTAATTAGGTGATAAATATAATTGGAATAACTGCCAAATTACCCCAATATTTACCTCAAAATTGATCAAAAATGACTTTATTATATACAATTATATTCCGCTATTTCCCAATAGCTGGTAATTAATTTAATACACAACAATACAAAGTTAATTGATATGCTTTATTTCCATGTCTGCTGGTAAATAGATAATAATTAGCAAATAACTTATTTGAAATTTCTTTAAAAACTCCCTGAATCATTACATCAGCTACCAGGTTACATTTGTTTAGATGATAAGTCACACAATGGTGAGATTTGTGTCTTCTATTAGGTTGGTTTTCCACCTCCGATGAAGAGCAGCCGCTTCTCAAGCCTAAGGGCCCTATTTTAACCATTATATGCTATTTTAGCATATAATTATTATAAATTATTATGTTAAGTAATATCTCAAAACTGGGACAAACCATATGTAATATATAATGATATCTCCCTGATTACGTCAAGTCCTAAAACATAATTGTGTAAATATATCTTCTTTGAATTTTGCAAATTATGACTACCTCACCTTAATTGTCACATAATGTAAATGATGCCTATTCATGGAGGAATAAGTAATGTATAGGACATTTAAAGGACTGACAGCGATGCTCCGAACGTGCCATGCTGTTGAGTCTTTGTTGGTATCATCACGCTTCACGCTTGAGACCGGAAATAGGACTTACAAAGTACACTGAGCAGCATCCTGGTGGCTCGTACTCATGATATCATGATCACCTGTTTTTTCTATCTTTCCTGACACCACATCTCATGTATCACAAAGAACACAGTAAAACTGAAAACACATGACACAGCTGAGTCACAAAAAGACAAACAACTTCTCACCCCGGACACAATCCACGCATCAAAGACACTTTCTGTTTATTTGTGCTCCTTTAATCTATGATAAGCCTCACAGGGAAGAAGTAGTAGTAGTACTAATAAGGGAAGCCACTCTCTTGAGGATTTTATTGCAGCGTGTTGTTCCTGAGATGAGTTTCCTGTATATCTCCATTTGTTATTAATTACCACACCGAGTCCCCTCAGTGTAATTACACGGAAAGAGTTGATTGTATTCAGCTGGCGGAAAGGCCTCAATTTCAACATGGTGCCTTGAGAAATGTTCCTTTATTGGAGTTGAAGCAGCTTGACGTTAGCTTGTAAAAACACTGGTACAGTTCTTTGATAAGTTGTACTTTCTTTTATAGTAACAACGGATCAGATGGCTATGTCTCTACCGTGTGTCAGTTATAGTGACGAACCCACAGAGAACTGCTTCCAGGGATGACGTATTTTTGTAGGCCAACCTGGAAGTTAGCATCTAACTAAAAACCCATTCCAGGTTTTAGGACTCATTATTGTAGCACTGTATTACAATTCTACAATTTCATTTAGTAGACGCTTTTGACCAAAGCGACGTACATCTGAGAATTCGTACAACACAAGCAAGGATCTAGATAGGAGAGAACAACGTGAATAAGTGCCAACAACAGCTTCAAGTCCGATCAGACACAGGTGCCAACAGGCAGTACACAGAAGCAATGCACAGGGTGTATAGAAGCAGATATAGTATATATATATATATATATATATTTTTTTTTTTTTGTCAGCATCGTCATTAACAATATCAACTACGTCATCAATGTCATCATCATCATGAATATCCTATCAATGGGAGTACCAGGGGCCTTTCATTGGCCAAGCGTAGTGGGCGGGAGGAAGCGTAGACCTGGACGAGGGAGTTCAGGTAGGCAGGAGCCGTTTTTGTTGCTGTTTTGTAAGCGAGCAACAGGGTTTTGAACTTGATTTGAGCGGCAACTGGGAGCCAGTGGAGGGATATGAACAGCGGAGTGACGTGTTGCTGTTTTGGGCTGGTTGAAGACCAGTGAGTGACCAGAGATTTGAATGTGCATACAAGGAAGGCCTGCTAGTAAGGAGTTGCAGTAGTCTATTTAGCTCTATAATAATAATAATAATAATGTCAGGGAGAGTGGAGCAGGTGGACCCAAATGCAGGAGATCACAGACAACAGGAACTTGGCGAAATCATTTTAATTCAATCTCTAATGCAAATCATAACAAATCAAGGATCCAACAAAGACTGAAGTGAAAACCAGGACTTAAATAGAAACTGATCAAACGAGAGGATGAAGTGCAGGTGGAGAGATGGGCGGAGGAGCTCAGGTGAGGGGAATGAGGTGATTAGGCTGAGGAATGGGCAAGGAGCTGATTGGCTGGGGAAAAACACTGGGAACAAGAATGGAGCTGATTGGTTGGGAAGAAGTGACGAGGCTGATTCAGAGCAGGTGTGTAGACGGGCAGAACTCTGGGAGCAGGGAAGGACTAACGAGGTTGATTCAGAGCAGGTGTATAGACAGGCAAAGGAGGGAAAACACAGAAAAGTAGTCCGGTCCACAAAAAGTCTGAAGGCATCTGGACACGGTGCCAGACTGTGACAAATAATATGTTTATTTAGTATATCACCTTTCATAGAACACAATTCACAAAGTGCTTTACAATCATTTTTTATTATTATTTGTATTTATAATATTATTAACAGTAAATTTAGATTCAATCTGCTTCTGTATTGTACTTAATTTATGTACTTATTTAAAGACCAATCATGATGTTTTTCCTAAACCTAACTAAATGGTCTTGTTGCCTAAACCTAACTGCAGACGTAACCATAGTTTTGTTGCGTGGCTTACAAGTGACATGCAAAAAGGCTAAATGCATCTTCATCACATGTGGAATGTCCTTGGAATGTCGTGTCATTCATATTGTACGCCTTCCTGTGAGATTGGGTTGTTCTGTCAGATTTGTACCTGTTTTTGGTCGTGTGTGTGTGATACCTGAAACAACTTCACAACCCATAGTTGCTCCATCATCCGTGCTGTTCCTTGAACAAGTATAAAGTTACAGATTTCAGCCGTAAGTGATTGCAGTGCTTTTACACACCTGAGTGCCGAGTCTGCACACATGGCGAGGGGGTTTCTGCCCCTGTAATCCAGCCAGTATTTCCCCCATCATATTTCAGGACATGAGAGGGACTCAAACCGAGAATTTATCATCAGGATGTGCAGGCACGGTGCGGAGGAGAGGGGTTTTTCTGGGAAGCTGTGATGTGACCCAGATGGGAGATATAGTGACCCGAAAGACGAGAGCACTCCAGGGAAAAGAGAGGGGACACATAAAGAATCACCAGATTTGTGGGGTTGAAGCAAGAAGAGGTATATTTCACCGACATGTCAAAGGTTCACAGAATCAACAAGGCCCTCGCTGTGCGGGGACCAGGATGAGCAGGAAAGGGGACTTAAAAGAGAGAGTTGGGATTATACGTGGCCCTGTGCTGCACCGATGTGCATGCTATCAATTATGCAGTAAATCAACAAATCAGTGCAGGTCTCCGCTGGTTAAACCTGCTCCGCTCTCAGGTCACGTAAGGAGGACTTCATTAAGGGATGATGATGATGAAAGGTCTGGGATTTGTGCATTGTAAATTACTGTTGCAGTTGGGTCAGAACCTTTACAGGAACTAAGAAAAACAACCTTGTTTGTGCAGCTTGACCGCTGTGCGTTTTGCAGTTTATTCGTTTTATTTTGAACCCTGAGAGGTTAGAGAAATATGAATGTTTTTGTGAGTGTGGCAAAAAAAGTCAATTTAGCTTATTATCAAATGTCTTCACTGTAGACTCAAGTTATTGACACATCCCGAGCTATTCGTTTTATTAGCCTCACACACTCAAAAAAACAAGCATTACGAAACACGGCGCCACAGAGATTCAGGGCCAAGTCATAAATTTAGTTGAGATAGAGTTCGCCACTCTCATGAACTCTTTACCTAGTAGGTCTAACACAAACACACAGTCATTCATCTCGTTCAATAACAAGCTCAGAGTGACAGAGTGCCTGGCTGTCAATGGTTTCACCTACATGCCATTAGCTGAGCTGAAGCTAATCCTGTATAATATGAATGTTCCTCCAAGATATTAGGAAGGCTAAAGCGTTGGACTATACAACATTGACAGAAAAGCCAAGATTAACAAAAAAAAATCCTTGAAATTAAAACAATGATGGAGCGATTAACTCGTTTGAGCTCTTCTCGTTGTCGTGCATGACACTGAAAATCCTTGCAGTCATGTTTTGGGGGGATGATGAAAGCATTCTTCTGGCAATCCCTCAAACAAGCCAAATCCAGTGGTGGCATGGGCTGAAACAGCAGGGGCTTATCATCGCCTTTGTGTCTTGTCATGTTGTTTGAGGAAGCTAAGCCTCCGTCTTCTCTGCAATACGCCACTCAGGTATTTGTGAGCTGACCATATTTTAATGCCAAATATATTCTAAGACTCTGGATTGTTGGTCATTTCCCAACTCGGGCTTGATTTGATAGCGGCTGTGGAGCGATACGATTGGGAAATGTGAGGAATGTCCTACATTTTTAGATTTCTACAGCAGCATTCAGTGCCGAGGATTAATTTGTCGCCAACACACGCAGCTTCCTTTCTTCACAGAAAGGAGATGAGGAAATGCTACAAATAAATATTACAATCTGTGCTTCTTAGAGCTGGATACAGGATTAGATATGCCTCATGAACGTTGTAAGAAGGGAACTCTATCTAATGATAATAAGTATCTTATCTCAACTTTGATGCATTTTCTTCCTGTTATAAAATGATATCTTCAAAAAAGTCAAACTCATAATCCATAGCTCTACGTTTGACCTGCACATGTAGCACTTTTAAAGGAGGTTATCTGATCCAATACTAAAATGCTTTTCCAAAGGATTTTGATATGCGTAATCATTTCTTAAGATTATTTTCTTTTTGTTGACATTTTAGCCTCTATAGACAGATATATGAGACAGACAGGAAATATGGGATGAGATGCAACAAAGCTCTCTGACCTTAACCAGGCCACCAGAAAGTAAAGTGACACAAAGGCATGTTTTACTCTCAGGAGCTTTTTAGCCCTTTCAGCATATTGTTTCTGTTTTCCCGCCTACAAACTCTCACCTTGTTTCAAGACACGGCTGGTGGCTTTTTCAAGCAGAAAAGCTCTGACAAACCAGGGCTGTATTCGAAACCGCATACTAAAATGCCAAAGGCCAAAATGTAGCATGTAGTATACGAACAAAAGCAAAATCTACAGTATGCCAAAAGTACCCGGATGTCATACTGATTTAGAATAAATCTCCAGTATGCTTCTGACCAGTCTACCTCGCCTATTGTATCCCACAATGCAAAGCGCTGGACCACTACAGGCTACAGTTACAACAACAACAGCAGCCCAAAACGGCTCGTTTTTTACATTTTTCGTAGCTATTTCATCACTAAATTCACTCCTGAACATTTTTGAGGTGAGAAATCAACTGTGTAGATTTTCAATGTTTACAGTTTTACGATATTAGATAGCGAATCGAACATTTGCTCCAACTTTTTCAGAGTTTAGAAGCTCCACAAACTGCCGTTACAGCTAGCCAGCCAGCGCCTGCCGGGGTCGCTGGCTCTCCAGCCAGGCCGTCACGCTCACAGACCCCGCTGTGAGCTGGCTGGAGCTCTCTCTAGAGACCGGTTTGTAAACAAGAGGCTTTTATTTCCTTGTTGACGGAGAGTTTGTTTTGTCACAACACAAATGTCCATTATAAATTAACGGGAACCTGTGTTTATGCCTTTTTGGAGTTGAAAAGCTCCACAATCGCCTGCGGGTGTAGCTCACTCGCCAGCCGGCCACTGATGCTCACAGACAGTTCTCCACTGAGCTCTAGTCAACTGTACTGCACAGAGCTCCTCTCAGATGAAAGTGCCCTCTCCTCTCTTTATGGTCACTCTAATGGACTTGGACCTTTCACTTCTGCCCCCCACGGGCAGGCCAGAGTAAAAATATCTCTCTGCTCGACTGTTGGCCTGCTGTGTGTGTGTGTGTGTGCAGCCTAAGAGTAATTAAGAAACAGATGGAGGCAAATACACATGGGAACCGTCCCGGCAAGTCTGAGCCGGTGGGACGACTGATCCCCTTCAGTCATTCCTTCCATTTCCTTTTAGTATTTGGGTGTATTCCAGCGAGACACATACATCTCCGGTGTGACATAATTAAGTGTGAGTAAATGTAGGAGAAGTTTAGCCTTGTGGCTCATACACCCCCCCTTCCCTCCCACAACACACACACAATATTATAAAATTATATAAATGATGAATTCTACTTGAAACACATTGAACATGCCAGAGCAATGACTTGTATTCGTGCAAGAGTAATGTTGAATATTCCCTCTGTCCCTCTGCTCATTAGGTAACCTGTCAAGGACCTGCACTGAGGGTGGATGGACCCCGATCAGCTTAGACTCATACATAATGGACTGCGAATACAATCCCAACAACACCTTAGATGATAACATGTCGGTATGGCAACCACAAAACTCTTCCAGCCCCATGTTGTTTTGTGGTGCTTCATGTTAAATATCAAACTCAGTCCTGATGAACTGTTTTCAGTGAGCGTAAATGAGTGTGTTTTTGCAGGGAGAATTCTTCGACGCCATCAAAGTGGGCTACACCATCGGTCACAGCGTGTCCCTCGTTTCTCTGACGATCGCCATCACCATCCTGTGTCTCTTTCGGTAAGGATGCTACTTAATGTCCCCAAGTAAAGGCAATCAAACACCTTTTTTTCCATCATTTAGAGCGATAAAAACCTTGCAGATCTCTCATTTCACACCACGCTTCCTGCGTTTTATAGAGGTTTTATAGTGTTTTTCACACAGTAATGTGTCCCTATCAGATTTTGTGGGACAAAGACGTCCAAATTTGACATTATCTTGCTATTGCGACATTTCTCAAACAAAGCGCACAAATGCAAGCAGCCATAAAGTCAAACCACTTAGACTGTAGTTCATAGCATGTTCCCCTTTTGGACCTTCAGTCCTGGGGGTTGCAGAGAAAAAAGTGTGCATGTTGGCATGACACACACAGCACTGATTATTGGAATAAGTTTAAGTGTGTGGCTTCTAATAAACAACCCAGTCTGTTCAGTTGGGTGTGTTTGCATTTGGAGTGTTTGTGTTTTACGGGCTAAACAACAAGGGATGTGTTTACACCTCAGGGTTACGAAATGCCAATGGTTTGGACTCTCACACAGGATGTGAACAGCGTTCGCTGTTTAGGTTCAGCTGCAGATGGCCGTGTTCAGGCAGCTGGTTGACACAGCGTGTCATTGCCTGATGAGTTTACACAATTCACCCACCGATCATAAGCTCACCGGGAAGGCATTTGTCTGAGAACACCCAGGAGAGAGAATTTACATTAGTAACATTGTCTCTGCAAAAACAAACCCCTGATTTGTTCTTGTTTACCTTGTGCTGAATGTCAAGGGTGTTTCATGTTTGTATCTGCATGATAAATATACGTTTCACAGGAAAACTACGTCCTACATCCAAGTATGAAACATAAAGATGGCCTTTCTTGTCAATTATAGGGAGCTTTACGTTTAAATAACAGCAGGAGCTCATTACACGGCAAGCTCACACACTTTATAAGGCTACTCCATCAAAAAGTAAGCACAACTACAAGCCAAGTATACCTTTCTGTAGGCCTATAAGGCAAGAATACTTAATTATACTTTTCTTAAGTCTATCTCGATCAAAAGATTTAGTACAAGTAGGCCTATAAGTCAAGTATACTTAGACCTTTCTGTATACTTGTCAGTATGAGCCAAGTATACTTAGACTTTTCTGTATACTTGTCAGTATGAGCCAAGTATTGTCAGACTTTTTTGTATACTTGTCAGTATAAACCAAGTATACTTAGACTTTTCTGTAAACTTGTCAGTATGAGCCAAGTATATTTAGACTTTTCTGTATATTTGTCAGTGTGAGCCAAGTATACTTAGACTTTTTTGTACACTTGTTAGTATAAGTCAAGTAGACTTAGAGTTTTCTGTATACTTGTCAGTATAAGCCAAGTATACGTATCTATACTTTTGTTTTGATCTCTGATAAGTACATAAAAAGTAAACTGAAAGTATACTCTCTTATTTTAAGCATAAAAGAAGTATACTAATAGCACACTTGAATAAACTTATTTTTAGTAAGGGATAGCCATGTCCATAAGTGCTACTCTCCTCAGCTAAAATACACATTCTTTCTGTGAATGTTTGCCCCCCGTAAATTAAGTCTGCAGAGTTTCTGGTGGATATTTCCTTGATATTTATTCCGATCGCATGCTTTGTTGCTGTAAACACACACTTTATCAGATGATTTTCGGGATAGGTCATGTAAACAGTTCATTTGACATCTTTAATCAGAGGGAATTCATTAAGAGAGAATTATGCGTGTTGCTATTCCTTCTTGATTTAACTGCTGATTTGTCCTATTTTGCAGGAAGCTGCACTGCACAAGAAACTACATCCACATGCATCTGTTTGTGTCTTTCATACTGAAAGCTATTGCTGTTTTCATCAAGGACGTGGTTCTCTGGGAGACAGACAATTGCCAGTCGCCTGTGAGTAGGTTGTACTCTCCTCCCTGTGCCCTTGAACGCCACCGTGTCACTCGCCAACATTTTATTAGTGAATTTTACAAGGTAACTCGTCCCTTTGATGTACGAGCAGCCGGCCGCTGCTGTCCTTTTGGCTGAGGCGAAATGCATCTATTTAATTACTCACTCAGACTTGACAGACTTTAATGCTTTGTCTCTGAGTTTACTTAACGTGTGAGCGCTCAAGTGTTTGTGGGTGTAGCAGTGTTTGCCTTCCACTCCTGAGACGATGTTTCCTCATTCATTTGTCCAGCAGGATGTTGTGAGAGTTCCGGTTTGCTGAGCTGAGCATTAAGCCTGAACCACACAGAGCTTTGTCAAAAAAATCACATTTAAAGTTTTGATATCTAAGTTTTAATCACTTCGTCTCAACAACACGACCGTAGCAACAATATCAAGAGCCGAGTTAAGATAAGGTGTGAGATAAGCTACCGGATTGGGTACAGTTTCATATAATGAGGCTTTTTTTTATCACTATTTGATTGATCAAGTCACCAACGTCAGAGGTGTTTTCTCAGGTCGTGCTCCAGCTGAACCCACTGCTTTATTACCAGAGAGGATTAGAGCAGCAGACTGTAAATCACCTGCTTTACTATCTCTAAGTGCTGATTGTTAATGGCTGAGTTTAGATATATCCTGGATTGTCCTGGTCCAAACACAGCTGCTAACCCTCTCAACTGTTTCTGTACTCAGGGTTAAAAAAAAAAGACTTCTTTTGTAGAAATCAACATATTAAAGGGAGACTCCACCTATTTTACACATCAAGATCAGTTTACTCATCATGAAACCTGGGAAAAAGAGGAAAAAAATCCTAAAAATCCAGCCCCAAACTGTATGTTCTGTAGTCCATTCATCTTGTGTATACATGGATGGTTTTCTTAAAATAACAAAATAATATTAGTATTTGATTTTTCAGTTTTTAATGAACACCATTTCCAATAAGTCCTATAGACACCTCGGTTTAACATCCTCGTCTCAACCAAGCCCCCAGAAGGAGCGCCAGTCGTTGATCCCAATATTCGTAGTGGCCAAACGGCGGTACTACAACTTCCGTGTCCGTCACGTGATGCCATTGGACCCAAAAATACTTTTTCCCATAGACTTACATTGGGAAACAGACGTCTGTAACTCAGCTGAATTTTTTTTTTGAGGAGAATCAACTTCCCAGTATGAACACTTGAATAGCCCTTATTTAAATCATTAGGTCCTAAAAGTTGTAAAATGCACTAATAGCTGAATACAGAGTTATTTCCCTTCCTCCGTTTTTGTGAATGAGACCCAGACCGAGGCTGGAGCGAGGGTTGCTATATGGTGCTTATGGTGATTGATAATGCGCATTTAATAGACAACAGTGTAATCAGCTGACTGTGAGATATAAAAATGAACATGAATCTCAAATACTTTGACTGCAGATTTAATCAGTCTAGCGATTATAATTACTATAATCAGCTCTACCATAACCCCTGTAGAATTTAGTCTAATTATATGATGCTCATATTACAGTAATTGCGATAATGACTGTCTCCTCGCTGCTGCTTTTGATTGCCAAGTTTGACAAAATTGTTTTCTCATAAGTGAGTCATCAATACTATTTTTAGAGTAATTGACTAAAAACGTTTTCCGTGCATAGCCTCGTTCACTGGCAACTATATTTGTCTTCATCATTTTGTAATCAAATTGCTCGACATTCAATGGTAATGCAGTAAGCTGCTAACATGCTGGTTTCTCCTGCAGGTGGGCTGCAAGGCAGTGGTGGTCTTCTTCCAGTACGGGGTCATGGCGAGTTACTTCTGGCTGCTGGTGGAGGGCCTCTATCTCCACACTCTGTTAGCCGTTTCCTTCTTCTCTGAGAGGAAGTACTTGTGGTGGTACATCCTGATTGGTTGGGGTACGTGTGCCAGCCTCCGTGCCATCTGTTGATGAAAACACACCTAGGCTCATTTGCGAGGGGATTAGATCCATCCGTTTGTCCAAAGTGGCAGCCAGAAATAGTCAAATGCCCGTCAAGAGCAGGCAACGTGAACGTCTGTTTTGTTTTACAGCTACAACATGCATTATGATATGTAAATGAATTTATAAGTGAGGTTTTATACATGCACAGGAAAACGCTGTGCCTATTTTATCTGTATATGAATGAGTCTTGCTGCCAGTGTTAGATTAGCGGCAGCAGCAGGTAGCTGCCACTCTGCTCCACTGTTATAATTCAGTCTAAGAGTCCTGCCATGCTTTTGGTGCTCTTGATAGGAAAATAGCGCATTGAACTAATCCATGCATGTACGGCAGACATAATATGTGAATAACATGTGAAACAACACGTCAGACAATTTGGACTTTTTAATATTTTTAATGGATATATGTGGCAACAAAGATTTTGACCGTGCTTATCAAAATACATACATCTTAAAAATATTTTTGGCCCTTCATTTTCATCTTTCAAACACTTGACTTTGGCCTTTTCAGTCCGAAGAATTCCAATGTTACTTGCCTTTGAAATGTATACTCAACAACCATTCCCCAAATTTCTGATGTTCTTTTTTCCATCACAGCAATAAAGTAACTATAAATAGACCTGAAATGTTGTGTCTGCCAGCAGGAAAATGGAAACAAGTCTGTGACTTTCCTGCAGATACCCAGGATGAGCCAATATTGGCACAGAGAGCACATAATGAGTCCGGTTTAAAATGATAGCTACCCAAAAGGCAATATAACTTTAGCTATAAAATCATCCAAAAGATTAACAGTGTGCTCCAGGCTCACCGTCATATTTGGTGGTGCTGAGTCAGTGTGGTGTTTGTTTGGACATAATTAATAGTTTGTGACATAGAGATCATTTTAATGTTGAAATAACTGGCAACAAATTCTGTTTATGTTTCTTTTTTTGCAGGCGCGCCAACCATCTTTATCTCAGCATGGGTGATTACAAAGGCTTATTTAAATCATCCCGGGTGAGTTAGTCATTCGTCTTTGCTTTAATCTCGTTGATTAACGTTACTTATCAGTACAACTGACTTAAACAATACACATTTACACACTCAGAATGTAATAATAATATTAGCTGGTCTCAGTGGAGGTCTGTGGTGAATTATTAATCTGCAACATGCAAAGTAATTATTAGCCGTAACGTTACCTCAGACAAGAGCTCAGTGTTTCATGGCTACCTTACAAAGCCAAAATGTAACTACATATTTATTCAAAATAAAATGTGCTTTACCATATAAAAATGATCATAGTATGTGTTAGTAATGTGTAATTTCCTAAAAAGAAGAAAAACTCTCAGGCTTCATTACGTTTAAGCTAGCTAGTGAGGCTTTTCCCATCTTCATGTGTCCGTAGTCAAAGAACATACACTCACCGGCCACTTTATTAGGTACAAGGTGTACCTAATAAAGTGGTCGGTGCTAGTACCGGGTGGTCTTCTGCTGCTGTAGCCCATCTGCTTCAAGGTTGGACGTGTTGTGTGTTCAGAGATGGTATTCTGCATACCTTGGTTGTAACGAGTGGTTATTTGAGTTGCCTTTCTATCATCTCCAACCACTCTGCCCATTCTCCTCTGACCTCTGACATCAACAAGGCATTTCCGTCCACACAACTGCCGCTCACTGGATATTTTCTCTTGTTGGGACCATTCTCTGTAAACCCTAGAGATGGTTGTGCGTGAAAATCCCAGTAGATCAGCAGTTTTTTAAATACTCAGACCAACCTGGCACCAACAACCATGCCATGTTCAAAGTCACTTAAATCCCCTTTCTTCCCCATTCTGATGCTCGGTTTGAACTTCAGCAAGTCGTCTTCACCTCGTCTAGATGCCTAAATGCATTAAGTTGCTGCCATGTGATTGGCTGATTAGCTATTTGTGTTAACAAGCAATTGAACAGGTGTGCCAAATAAAGTGGCCGGTGAGTGTATATGTATAAGAAGTGAAAATCAGTTCCATTGCAACATTAGCGCCGAGCAGAAAAGCTACGCTTCTGCCATTTTTGACTGAAAGCAACTATCGGACGCTAGTAAAACGTCTGCTTAAAATGTGTCGTACAAAAGCAAAACAAAATTAATTGTATTGTCATATTCTACCGAAATGGCCTGTATTGAACAATAAAATATTATAAAGATAATAAGCGCCTTCAGTCCAAAATGGCGGCAGCAGCTGTTGTCAAAAAGACACCGGAGTTTTGTCTCTTTGCGTCTATACTCTTTGCCGTAGTTACTGCTTTCTGCCCTCATATAGAACAGCTTACAGGTTTGTTCTATCTCAATTTATTGTTTTATTTTGTGAGAATTTGTTGTTTTTGTTGCTTCCGACAGATGCTGGGAGATAATCAACGACCGCCCATGGTGGATCATCAAAACACCTATTTTAGTCACCATACTCGTGAGTCACGGCGCCTCTTCATGAGTAACATTTCATACGCAGCTCTTCACAATGCAATCACATTAATCAGTCCTCTTACTCTCTCGGCAGGTGAACTTTTTCCTCTTCATCTGCATAATCCGGATTTTGCGACAGAAGATGAATTGCCCCGACATCGGAAGAAAGGAATCCAATCAGTACTCGTAGGTTTTCAGCGCAGAATGTTTCTATCATTGCATGGGTTACAGTCATTTCTTATCAGGTGACATTGAATAAATTATTTTTCTGACGCTATGTTGTCGGTGGTGAGCAATCGTAGCTCTCTTGACTCTGGCTTTTGTGCGTTTTAACAAGCCTTCTCTTCACTTTTCCTACTTTTTTTAGGAGACTGGCTAAATCCACTTTGTTGTTGATACCTCTTTTTGGCATAAACTACATCATTTTTGCCTTCTTCCCCGACCACATCCACCGTCAAGTGAGGATGGTGTTCGACCTTATTCTGTGGTCATTTCAGGTAACGCCACATAACAGCATGCAAGGTGTTACTTAACAGTCTGTCAGCTTCCCAAATGTCAGACAGAAGCAGCAATACTTCATGCACTACTTCTTGTGTTTTAGGTAAAGATTTGTCCTGTAAAGCTACATCAGCTTGGTAACATGAAGACAGTTTGTCTGTTTAAGCAACTGAATTGTTTGTTTAGCTGACATGTTTAATTTTGTATACATGAATGATGAGGTCGCTGATTTACTGAGTATCAAATTGAATGTGAACGCTGAGAGCCAAGTGCAGCGATGGAAACCTAGCGATGGAAAGTATTCTCAATTTATAACCATTTTAGCTCAGAATGATATCTCCTGGGAACGATTCCCAGAGATCTAAATGATGAACCTCCTGTCTGGGCCCGAAGTTGGTCATAATCTTACCGTCATTATTCATACGCAAGCATTTTGAGTGTTCTTCCAGCTGTACTAGCACAAAATCCTTAATTGGGCGGTAACGTTTTTCTCTCTTCTTTAGGGTTTTATCGTTGCTGTTTTGTACTGCTTTCTGAACGGAGAGGTAAGTACATTTAAAAAAAAAACAGCTCTTTTAGATGTTTACTGTCCTTTTATGCCAGCAAATCTCATTTTCAGCCCCTCTCCTGCCTCTTAACACCCCCCTTCATCCTGTTTGTCCACCCCCTCTTGTCTCCCCTGCAGGTACAGGCGGAGATCAAGCGTAAGTGGCGCAGATGGATGCTGCAGAGGTTCCTGGGCGCTGACACCAAGTACCAGCAGCCCTCCATAGGCAGCAACGGCAACAACTTCAGCACCCAGATCACCATGTTGACCAAGTGCAGCCCTACAACGCGTCGGGCGTCTGAGTGTCAGGAACACCTCTCTGCCATCTGAAACCCATTTACGGTTAACACCCCTCTCCGTTTGTATAGTTGGGTACTGAATCGTACACACATGCACTTTTGCAACGCAGTCGATATTGGTTACTGGAGGTTAATATGACATTTTAGTACTGAAGCTAATATGTGTTCATTGTAACTTTATTCATTACCTGTCAAAAAAATTTGTGTTTTTCTTGCAAGGGTGGAAAGGCGTCTTACAAAACACCCATTTAGTAAAATGGGTTAATAATTACCTTCACATGAAGCATTAGTTTCCAAAAAAAGACTGTTGTAATGCAGCTTTGATCAGGAAGGAGCGTCCACTGTTCTGGAGGTTGACTGGCAGGTATCTGTTATTTACATATAAACTCGTCTCACGCTGATACATTTGCAGACAGATTAGTTCGGACGACAAAGGTAAGCTTTGTTGAGATCACACATGACGAGTCAACCCCAACGGGCTACTGACAAGTTGTTGAAAATCAATTCTCAGAATAACATTAACAAAGTCTTTTCTAATGAACACACTACAGAAAGGTGTGAACGTGAAATTAAAGGGAAATGGAGCTCTTGGCTAGCGGTTTACATCTGATGTTAAGCAACAGTTGGACAGAGCCAAAGATGAGCTGTGTCCTATAAGAAGCAAGATGTTTATTAAAAGGGTGTGTTACACAAGAGGACTCCAAGCACTTAACCTAATGGCCCATGTTGCTGAGGGGACCAATGGTAACAGCATTACTGTAATGACAGTGTCAGGCTGTCGTGAACGGTAGTAGTCACAGAGGAGGGATCCATAGCACGACCGACGTCCCTATCCCGTCTGTGACAGTTTTATACGGGGCATACACTCGGCTGAATTACTGCCGGATAACATTCCAGAGGAGACTCTAAAACTCCCGCTTGTGAAATTTATCTCAGATTACAAAGGCTTTTAGTTTTGGTCTGAGTGCGCGGTCGCTCGGCAGACGTTCATTTTGACTGTTTTTGCAACTAATGGACCAGATGTATTCCATTATTAGTCCACACGATACACAACATTGTGAATAAATATGTGGCAACACTGATTAACTTCCATTAACTGGATTGCATGGATAATTCATTTCATTGCATTGATTGTTAGCTTTCTATTCTATTCTATATTCACAGAGTCAATCAATATTACTATTGTTAATGTACTATGCTGTTTTCTGGCCGGTCGGCCCTCCACTTTGGGTCCAGACGGAAATATCTGGACAGCTACAGGATGGATTGCCATGAAAATTGTGTACGTTCATTGTTCCCAGAGGATGAATCTTAATGATGATCTTCTTCTTATCTAGCGCCACCAGCAGGTCAAAGTTTCCATCATCTACCAGATGATATTTGGGCAACATTTTTTTTTACAGACATTCATTATTACAAGTAGATGCACCCTAATGACTTTCTTCTCCAGCGTCACCATGAGGTTGTGGTTTTGAGTGAAATGTCTCAACAACTATTGGATGGATTGTTTAGTTATTTATTATTTATATATATATATAAATATATGATATATATTTTAAATATAGTTTATTTAGTTCAGACATTCATGTTCCAAATGAATTGTAATAGTAATGGTTATGCCTTAAAGGACCAGTGTGTAGCATTTTGGGGGATCTATTAGCAGAAATTGAATATAATATTCATAACTATATTTTCATTGTATAATCACCTTAAACTAAGAATCGTTGTGTTTTCATTTGCTTAGAATGATCATATCTACATACGGAGCGGGTCCTCTTTATGGAGTCGGCCGTCATGTTTCTACAGTAGCCCAGAACTGGCTCTAGATAGGGCCATTCACGTTTTTGTGTTGGGCACGGGAGAATTTTCAGTTGGTTGCAATCTGCAACCTCGCCGCTAGATGCCGCCAAATCCTACACACTGCACCTTTAAATTTTCATTTAGATTTGTTTTAATTTATGACATAATAGAGTGCTCCAGGGATGAAGTATTTTTGCAGGCCAACCAGGAAATCAGTATCGCCCAGGGTTCCCTCGACAAAAACCCAATGTGATTTTTCCATTGGGTTTTGGATTATTGCAGAAAAAAAAGCTCTGTGGCAAACAAACGTTTATGATACTTATACGTTTTGTTCAGCAAGATAATCTTCACAAATGAACACCATTTTTATGATTTTTTGAAGTGTGAATGCAATCGGCAAAAGTAAAAAGCTAACGTTGGGCTGTAAGCGAACTACACCACGGTCGCATGAATAAAGGCTGCAACAGCGGACGAGTCGGCGTGATGACGTTTAGTAGTCTCATTTAGCCACTTGCTAGCAACACATGTTAGACACATAAAGGCCTCAAAATGTATGAGTGGGGTATTTATGAATGTATTTTATGTCTTAGTGCAAAATGTTAAAATCTCTTCAGGTTGTGTAAACCACAGATCTTATTTCAGGAATCTAACTAAAAACCCATTCAAAAAACCCATTGACTTCCAGACGAGGGAACCGGAAGTGTCATTCCTGTAGCACTCTATAACTGCAAAACTAAAGGCATTCTCATCAGCCTCAGCTATACTTTGAGTATAGTACTTATTAGCAAATGCAAGCGTGCTAACATGCTCAACTAACATGGTGAATGGTAAATATAACCAATCTAAATACCAGCTATGTTAGCATTGTGAACAGCTTGGCTGTGTATTCTTAGTCTTGTTTGATGTAATAGGATTTCTCAAGTTCAATGACACCATGCATGATAGTTGTTATTCTCTCTATTTGAGGCCACCTCCTGCTAAAAAAAGAAAAAGAAAAGGCATTTTGAGGCATTAATATGTACAGGCAGTGTCAGTGTCGCATTTCATGTGGGCGTCATGTTGGGGTTTGCTGTTTACTTTAGTCACCCTCCTTGTCATGCGTAAAAATAACTGAAAGTACCTCAGACTAATTGTCACACTGTTCTATATACGATGTGAGACTGTAAATACGGCTAAAGAATTGGTTCATGTTTTGTGGTGATGACTTATAGTGCTCAGGTTTCAACTGGAAATCGATGTTTACATTTAAACGTTCACCCACTCGTGCTATTTGCATAATGTCACTGAAGAAGTGTCTCTTATTTGTTGTACCATGTACATTTAGTGTAAATATGGTGTACTGTACAGTACGTGTGGAATCAGCTGTAAAGATGTTGATGAATAAAACCATTTGCACTGTGGACAGGCCTTCTGTGTCGTTCCAACTAAAAGCAATACAGTCAACCATCATCTTTACTTCTGCTTTAAATAAAGCAAACAGGTATTAAAGAAACTTTATGGAATAATATAACAACAAAAAAACAGATGTACAAATCAACATTTTAGCTTTTCATAAAATATATTTTGTGTGAATCTCATGTCCCCTCACTTAGACTCAACATGTATCTGTCTCCCCCTGCTGTAAAACATAAGGAAAAACACTTTTTCATCTTCAGAGACCAAATTCATTTGTGAAACATTCTGTATCCTAAGCCAATTTTGGGCCAATTTTGAATGCTAATGTTACACCATTAACCTCACGGCACCACCAGCAGTTATAACTTGGTGAGGCGCAGAGTGTTGAGACGCGCTGGAAGAATCGTGGATCCCTCTGCGTAGCTGATCTCTCGCAAAATCCCATTCCAGCACTGGTCTGACTCATCGTATCTGTGGGGAAACATAAATATGTCAGTGTTTGGTGCCCTTATAGCATCACAAGATAGCTTACAGTAATAACAAATGCAATCTCAATGTCGTTCATCATCTGCAGAGACTGATTTGACATGAACGGGACTTTTTGGGTTAGCTCCATTAATAATAGTATATGGGAAGAAAGGAAAAGTATAGGAAGAGACTGTAATGAGCTATGTGTTTATGTATAGAAATAGACCATGGCATAAACTTGGACTTGACTCAGCAGGAAAAGGCACATTAATAATGATGGTTCAGTTCTATTTATGTATGCCAGTGTGATGTTTGTGATTGTTTTATAAGTTTGAGATATAAGTCTGCTGTTTCTCTATATTTTTCTTATTGTCGACAGACCAACAATGCATTAATCTGTCTCCTAATACTTTACCTCGTCTGCGGCACTCAGCTTCCAAAAATATACAGTAAACCTTTGACACAGGTCACACAAATGTTGCTTTACTTTCTTAATAAAGACTCTTCCTAAAACAGAAGGGCATTGTAGTTTTTAGAAAAGATTACTTAAACAGGAGATAATAGTGTATTTTGGGGGGGTCTATTTTCAGCTGCGGATTAATACACATTTGGTGTTTGAGTGAGTATGAAAGGAGCTTCCTCTGGAATAAGCTATATCAGGCTTTGGGCCAACAGGTAATACTTGCTAGCAGTGGCGGACTCAGGCTGTCTGAGGGGCAGGGGCAAAAATAATAAATAAAAAGGGCACCAGGTCCACGAGGTGGGAGACCAGCACACAGAACATTTTCTAACCTGTAGGGCAGCCTAAATGGAACTGCATCTTGTTTTCTCCATGTTAAGGCCAAGCTACAGGCCACTTCATCACGTTTTCACTACTGGAAGAGTACCGTAGAGGGTACTTCATCACGTTTTCTCTACTGGAAGGGCACCCTAGGGTACTTCCTCTTGTTTTCGCTAATGGAAGGGCACCCTAGAGGGGACTTCAGCACATTTCCTTCATTGGTAGGACACCCTGGAGGGCACATTTTATTGACCATAGGGGCATTCAAGAGGGAACTTTTGCTGTGGTTTGTTCGAGTCCACCATTGCTTGTTAGTATCAATAAATTGTTGGTTTTGGTCTTTCATAGGATTTGTTAAGAATTGAAACAACATAGAATATGACCAGACATGTCCTTGAAGGTTATTCATTAAAAGTGTTTTTCCTCTAAATCGATAAGATGACTATTTCATCTTAATCTGAGTGTGGCATCAAATTTTTCTTTGCTGTGTTGTTTACATTTTTCAAACTTGTTCAATTCAAAAATTGTAAACCGACAAATCAGGGGGTATCATATCATTTTAGTTGTAGGATGAACTCTCTCAGTAAAACTTTTTTTTTATTTCAGCCATTGTGATCCCATTCTAATCACTCATCACGTGTATTGAGCGAGTGAAGGCGGGCTCTCACCTCCAGATGTCAGTCATCTCTGTTGGGACGGGCTCCTCACTGGTTTCACTGGGCATCATGGAAAAGCCCCCCACAGCGTACAGGAAACCTCCCATCGAGATCAGGTTGAGAGAGCTGCGCTCCTGAGGGAACTCTGTGAACTCAGACCACCTGGAGGACAACACGACAATAACACACACACACACACACAAGCAGTGAAGTGATGATGAAGCTGCTATATTACTGTATGACACCTACAGCAGTGCAACGAGGGCTATTTTATGAGCTAATGATCTGCTATTCACCCTCCATGAGTCATTTCACTACTGTGGACAGGTGCTTCACCTCGTAACGATGAGATAAAGTGGGTCATATAAAAAAACAAACAAACTGTCGTCTCACTTGTTGGTGGCGATGTCGTACACCTCCACAGAGCTGGTGAGGCCTGCGTCTGTGACCCCCGTCACCACGTAGATCTGGTCTTCGTGGACGGTGATACCAAACAGGGAGCGGGCCGTCGTCAGAGGAGCCAGGTCCTTCCACTCAAACTTAGTGGGGTTGTAGACGCAGACCCTTTTCATGCATTTCCTGCATGAAACATTTAAAACAGTGTGTTAAAGGGGATTGATTGACTGATTATACACATGAAATTCTGTTTACAACGACAACTACTCAGCCTGTAAACACAGTTTTGCCTCGCGATTGTATGCCTGTCAAGTACAGTTTACATCCATGTCTGTCCAAAATGTCATCATTTCAACATTTTATCCTGTTAGACATTTGTGTAAAATTGTCATAGTTAGCATATGAATTCTTGAGTTATGGCCGAAACGTGTTTTGTGAGGTCACAATGACCTTGACCTTGACCTTTGACCACCAAAATCTAAATCTAGTTCTTCCTTGAGTCCAAGTGAACATTTGTGCCAAATTTGAAGAAATTCACTCAAGACGGATGTGAGGTCACAATGACCTTTGACCTTTGACCACCAAAATCTAATCAGTTCATCCTCACTCAAAAATATAATAACAAAAAAAAATAACCCTGAGGATGTCCTAAACTGGAGGTGTGGAGGTAAAATTAAGGGGGCATTTAGGAGGCAGGGAGGGTCTAATGAAAGAGGCTGTTGAGTTGCATTATGGGAAGTGTAGGATCCAGTGTTTTTGACTCGTACTAGAGTTTAAAAGTCAGGATATCTCAGGCTCTGCAACCTTGATTTTGATCTTTTTATTTATTTATTTTTTTTCTCTTGTGAATACTCCAACTTTACAGAAGTGCAATACCAAATCACTGGAGAACCCCTAAACAGACCCACAGTGTGAAAATACAATCCTGAGGTATAACCAAATGATAAAATATCACAAAGGTTATAAAGTGCCACATACTTGCTTTCAGATTTTCCTCCAATGACGTAGACGAGACCTTTGTGTGATACGGTTCCATGGCCGTACACTGCATAAGGCAGAGGGTCAGACTCTCCCCATTTGAATGACCTGTATACAAAAAAAGATGTTACATCATCCTGAATGACTATAGATGATGAATCTGCAGACTCACGCAGCAACAAAAAACATTTATCTCTGAATTTGGTGATTTCATTTTTCAGAGAAACTAAATAAGTTAAAAGTTGAGAAAGGTGTCCTACTTTTTTGACTAAATGAACCAATAAATCAGCTGAAAAAAGCATTGTTTGGAGATACATGGTTTTTACAGGACATGTAATGAAATACATTTTATATTGATTGCTATATCTATGGAAATATGTGTAATACCTTTATGAGAGGGATGGTTTTACGCTTCATTGAATTGAATTGTGAATTTCTGACTATTTAAAAAGGAGGCTTCATTAGTGATCAATAGGATACTTTTCTAGAAATGACTTCCCTTGCAATAACTGAGTGTTTTCATTTAGATAATAGAGACAAAACAAATCATGTGTAAGGTTCCATATTGATTTCTTTCTCTTTTATATAACTTTATTTTCCAAGAAGTGTGCCACCATCGTGATATTTAACCAAGGTAGACAGGGAAGAAAGAAATAGACCAAAAAAGGATAAAAGGACATACAACAAAATTAATAAATAAAATAAATTAAATAAATTAAATTAATTAAATTAAAATGAATAGATAAATAAATAAATAAGGTTCCATATTAAATCTGGTATCCACACTTACTGTCTGTCATAGATGCCAACATCATGACATATAAACAAGGTACACAGGAAAGAAAGAAATAGACCAAAAAAGGATAAAAGGACACCCAACAAAATAAAATAAAATAAAATAAAATGAAATAAAATACATTTAAAAATTTTTTTTAAAATGAATAGATAAATAGATAAATAAGGTTCCATATTAAATCTGGTATCCACAACTTACTGTCTGTCATAGATGATGACTGAGTCCAGGACGTGCTCGCCTTCCTTCAGTTCCTTTCCTCCAACAACAAAGATGGAGTTTTCAGCTTCAGCCAGGCCGAAGAGACAGCGAGGGTTGGGCTGTGAGGGCATCCCTAACCACTCTGAACTCACCGGGTCAAACTGGGGATGAAAACAATGAGAGGAATGAGAGACGCAAGGAATGAGAAAATAAGAGAAAAGTGACGTGTTCTCAGGTTACAAAGAGCTACTGATGGTCTACCTGCAGGAAGTAAGAGCTGAATGGCTCGTCTTTGTCCTCCTCGTTGTAGATAAGTCCTCCGACCACAAACACCTGGTTCTCCTTGGTCACAAGGCTGCAGTGGTTCTTGGGAATTTCTGTCGACTCTGAGACCACAAAGCATTCATTCCCTGGCGGATCATAGGCCACAGTACCTGTGTCGCTGATCATAAGTATCAGGTCCAGCTCAAACATCCCAAATCGAGGGTTGTTGTTGAGTATACCCGGCAAGTACCCTTCCTCATCGTCCTCATCCTCCTCCTCACTTCCTTCTCCCCCCTTTGCCCCGTCGCTGGCTTGCTTCTTGGGCTTTGGGAGGCGCCCCCGGTGAGCATCCTTGACGAGATCCAGCTCCTTCTTGATGTCCTGGCTGAACCGGAGGTACTGGTGGCGCTCCACTTTCTCTTTGAAGTAATCCACAGGTATGAGCCTGAAACGGACGCAGTGCAACAGCTCCGGCAGGTCCTTAACGCGGTTTGTCTCGTCATATTTGACCCAGTCCATCAGGGATTCGAACACCAGCTCCTCTCGCTCAATGTTGAGGGCGTCCGAGGTGATGATGATGCCCAGCTCGCTCGGGCCCAGCTGCAGGAAGTCCTGGTCCCTGACGACCACCTGGTAGCGCTCGCAGATGAACTCTCTCGCAGCCAGAGCGAGCCGGGGACAATCCAGCAGCGTTCCCAGCCTGAAGATGGCCAAGCAGTTCCCCAGCACCAGCTTCTCTTGGAGGTAGGACACACACACAGAGAAGATGGAGGGGATCTGGTACATGTTAGCAACCATGAAGATATCCTGGACGTTCTGCTCTGTCAGATTAATGTCCGAGGTGTACAAGTAGCGCAGGATCATCCCCATAACACCTGGCTCCACGTCCTTGAGGATAATCTCGCGCTTCTTGCTCTCCTCCAGGTCAGAAAGGAACATGGCCTTGAAGAAGGGGCTGCTGGCGGCCAAAACCAGACGGTGGCACGGGAACTTCTGCTCCTGGATTTGGAGGACGCAGTCCACAAACTTGTCATTCTCCAATAGGTCACACAGTCCGTCCTGAAGCAGAGTCTGTTGGTACATCCGAGGCTGCTCCACCGGGTCTATAGTCATGGCAGCCATCTTATTCTGTCTCCTTGTCCTGGTTGGGTTTCGTGGGCACGCTTCCTCACTCCCCACGACGGAGCAGGGACTGTCAGCGTGCACAAGGCTGCCTCAGATCGCTCTGTAGTCTCCACGGGTTGGTCGGCTGGTGGTTGCAGCTGTCCGTGGCTGTCAGTCACTTGGTAAGTTTCGGGGGTATTTATAGACAGGACCCTCACAAAGCTGAGGAATCCATTTTGGTGGACCTATCCACTCCTGCACCACGCAGACCCCCACAAACAGCTGAATGACTAAGCACGGGGGTGGCAGCGTGTTAAATCCAGCAGGACGTCTCACCAGGCGGCCTGACTGGCTCACTTTCATATTTTCACACACCTTTTTACAAGTTGACTGGCTACACTACGGAGCAGTTTGGAGGTACAGGACAGTATTTAGGCTATTATAGGCCACAGTAGTTCTTCCCTGACACCAGAAAATAGCATGTTTTAGAACAAAATACACACCAAGCATGGGATCAACACTTAAATGTATTCTTTATTCACATGAACTTTCCTCAGGTTACAAACACAGCAAGTGACACGCTTCACCATATATACCACATCACTTGACAAATGTGTTTCTTGTTATTATTCAACAGGTGATATTCTCTATATGCTCTTCCACTTAAACCACCAGAGAGTCCCTCTTACATTTCTAAATAAACTTAACAAATGGATGAAAATGTCAGTTCCAACACATGTAATAAAACACCAAGTCCATACAAAATGGTTCATTATCAAATGAATCATCTTTCAGATAAGTCTCATAACATATGGAATTAATGAAGCTCATGAAACGTGCTCACACATGTTATACATGAGGAATATGTGTGATGCATAGAGATGCATCCAGAGTGATAAACAACACTGGCACCTATTGGCTGAAGATGAGATAGACGTCTAGTGGGGAAACACATTGGGAATATGTTTTATTACTTGTAATTCTGACTATGTAATTCATTTAATCAGATGTCAGCTCCTTGGTTTGCTTAAAGGTTTAGGCCAATGAAAATAAGAATGAATTTAAGAGGTATCAGGTGTTTTTTATCTATTTTTCTACTTCTTTGTTTTTGAAATTTGACTAAAATACCTTTCGTGTTTGAGTCATATTTTATGAATTAGAGCCTGCTGTACACCCATTTGTGCTGAAATCTCTTGCTTATGACTTTTTTATTGAGTTGTATGGATTTCCTAAATGTAAGGGAACCTTTTTGGTGAACTATTGAAGGTACAAAAAGGGTATAAAGAGTCAGACAGATTAAACCTTCAGACCTTTCACAATAGTGGGTTTGACTTGGAAAATCACTGGTGAAACTAATAACAATAATTAAAGCTTTGCACCATGTATCTGTGCTAGTATACCAACACATCAGTGAGCCGGTATGAAGGTTACAATTAACATTAATTAATTACACCTGTGCATTTCCGGCAAACTGTAAATTATTCCCCAAACAAAAAAAGACTTTGAAGTGTTGTGTGACATGCCGGATATAACAGTTGAGGGAGAGACGCTGCACACCCACACAGGGGTTTCTAATTATTCTGGCAGATTAGTTCTCTGCTCAGGTTGCTTTTAAATGACATGCTGCCACCGAACAACGTGCACTTATAAGAATAGACTTTTGTCATAGTAGGAAAAGCACAGGTGTTACTAATGACATTAATGATTCAGTGTCCCAGTGAGTCATGACAGTGTGACAGTGAGCTAACATGCACAATACAGGACCCTGAAACTGAAGCAGCTACACGGGATTTAGCCACAGTAACAGAATATTGATTCATAATTGATCAGCGCTGCATAGTTTGACCGTTTGATTGGCGAGTGATTGACAGCTGCCTCCGTTGAATGAACAGCCAATAGGAACGCTCTCTCTCTGAAATGACCTGTGATTGGCCAAAGTCTTCCGTCACAGGCTAGATGTTTTAAAGCCTGAAAACAGAGCCATGAGGAGATACAGAAGTCTAGTTTTCTCTCAGAACAGTTGAATTACAATATGCTGAAAGGTTATTATGAATTTTTTGCCAAATGATGCCAAACATATACGGCCTACTGCCACATTAACTTGATTATTTACCCCTGTGCTTTTTCTACTGGGACGTGTCAACATGAACAAAAAGGATTATGGTGAAGGGGTAGTTGTCCCATCATACTGGAGAGTGAAGGAGATGTCAATCAAGTTCAGATTGTACCCGCCCACACAGTCCTGAGAAAAGATCTAATCAGGCAATCAACTAAGTGGAAACACCTGTGTGGGTGAACCTACAAGTTTTTTTTGATCATGCTTCTGTGTGAATTGCAGTAAATGATCATCTTTGGTCAAACTGGGCCATCTTGTGGCGAATCACACAAATTAAACCCAACACAGTCTTTAGTAAGTTATTAGAGCTTCAGTAGGCAGAACGTTTCCATAGTAACCTTTCAGCATATTGTAATTTAAGTGTCCTGAGAGATAACTAGACTTCTGCTCCTCCTCATGGTTCTGTTTTCAGGCTTTAAAAAATCTCAGAGGCACATGATTTTTTTCCCGATTACCTGTCTCATGCACTACTGTCAGGATATAGTGACCAATTTATAAAAATAACTTTTTTAAATCATATTTGCTCCATTTCTACCCACTGCTGCTTTAAAGCATTACCACTGATTTAAACAAAATTAAATTGTTACAATATTTTGTGCTTCTACATCCAAGCAAACGACAATATATCCATTTTAGTCTCCTCTCCATACCGCATGAAAACAAACTTGTGTCACTTTTGGATGAAACAAAACTTTATTCCAAGTCAAACATTTGAAACGAACACCGTTGAATAAAAACCCCACAATGAGAAAAAGGCAATCTGCATAAACTTCTTTTTCTCTCTGGCCGCTGCACTGAGGACAGACAGCAGGTTTCGGTGACAGGCAGGATAAGAGAGTGACCCATATTGCCTTTCATGGCGAGCCTCATGAATCATGTGAGACGGAGGTGGAGGGAAGACATGCTTGAAATGTCACACCCACCTACAGTAATCTCCTGTATGGTAGTGGAGTAAAGCTGTCGTTCTCTGGACAGTTGAACTACATTCAGTTTTACAACATTATAAGAGATCTAATACATTCTCCGTCAACTTTAAAATAGACTACATTGTGACTTGCATAATTGCTTAGTGACAGTAGAGCAAATATACATCACAATCAGCTGCAAGCTATATGTGGAGGACCTCCACAGCACCCATTGTTTGTTTTTCTTCATTGCGCTCCACTCCTGGCACCCTGATTTCAAGTTTTATCAAGTCTTTAACCCTTTCAGTATGGTTAAACATTGTCTACGGCAAAATTAAGACACCATTCTGACTAAAAATAATCATATTGACAATGATTTTTTAAAAAAAGGAAGAATATCCAAATCTGAGAAAAATCAAAAGTGAACACAGGAGACAACCACACAAGTGGTTGTAGCTTTACAATACTGTATATCTTTATATATACTATTAGGTGTAGCATAAAATATTCAGCAGGCTTATCATTTGTTAAACAATCTTTTGTTCAGGTAAAATACAAAATGCACCATCGGTGAATTTGTGCCAAAGGACGTGGCGATTATCTACAGCAAGTGCACTTGAGGATATTTCACAGTTCAAAACATTGCCTCGCTTCTGACAATCAAAAGCGAAAAAAAAACACACAGGCTTGTGAACAATACAAGGAGCTGACTGGCTGTTACAGTCTGGTTAGGTGCAGTTCACAAGGCCGTGGATGGAACAATGTGTTGATCGTGAAGTATGCGACAGTCAGTTTTTTTTTCTCTCCGTTTATTCTGCTTTTTCTTTGCCCCCGTCTATTGGCTTCGCCGGCTCCGGGTCGTCCAGCAGGGCTTGTTTTCTCTCCCGTTCCTTCACCAGCTGCACGCCACAGTAGGTCACGAGTAACACTGAAAGGGTGGACAGAGGGAAACCTGGAGGAAAAACACAGAGAGGGAAAGGAAAAGGAAGTGAAAGAGGGGAAAGGAGAAGAAAGTATGACTTTAAAGGTGCTATTTATAACATTCAGCCACTAGATGTCGCATTCTTCCTCCCCCGTTCCGTTGCATTTACTTCACAACAAGTCATTGCCAGGCACTTACCGTCAATCCCAGCCATTTATCTGTTTTTTTTCCGCACTAACTAACGACCCAGCGATACCACGGGATACCGACGTTGTTTTACTATCGGCTCACAAGCCTTGTTAGAAGTAGGAACCAGACGTCAGATATCTTCCACAGATATAAACAAAACATTAATTTTGGACCCGCCAAAAGCTTTTAACGATTAATTCGCAATCATAATTTTTTTCAGGAAAAGCCATACTTTTATTCAGCATTTTTTTAAAGTCTCTGTGGTTGAAAAAAATATTCGTCTACATAAAAATGTTATTAAAACGACTTTTAAAGGAATGCAGCTTTCTTTGTGCCCTCAGTAAAATGTTCAACTGTAGATAATCTTGTGAGCAACCTCTACATTCATTGTTAATATTCTTTTATTCTACGTGAAAGAAAGCAACAAAGAGGATGTTAAGTCATGTGATATCTGGAGGATGGCGACCCTTGGTTGCTGTTGATGTCTGTCTGAGTTGTTCTCGCTTTGACTAGAACTGACAGAAAAGCCTTAGTTTGATTTAATATAATATACCCTCGTTGTTCCCCACCTTTGAAAATCAGCCGTCTTCCCACCAGTTTGGCAAACTCCAAACTGTTCAGGGAGAGAACGTTGTAGAGGACGATGGCCCAGAAGTTGGCGGCATTGAACACACCCCGGATCCTGCGTGACATGGCTTCACCCATTGCTCCCTAGATGCAGTTGGACACAGGTGCATTAAAGGATATGGCACACAATTACACATAGCATAGTTCCATATATTGACTGCGATTGATTTTTTTAATCTTATTGTTTCTCACCTCTATGGTAGAAAATGGCGGAATGGAGAAAAACTTGGCCACCCACAGCTCAAAGTTGAGGCCGAAGCAGTTGAAAAAGGACCAGATGTAAACCAGCTCACACGGGCCAAGCCACAAGGTGGTGATGGCAAAGGTGCAGAAGGTTGCCAGGAGCTCCTTGAAGATCTTATCGTGATCCCCGCCAATGTAGTCATAAACATACCTGCAAAAGTACAGCTCAAATTCAACTTGATGAAGAATCAAAATTGTCCTCTATATACTGTAGGTTCTGTCATTTAAAGGTACAGTGTGTAACATTTAGGGGGATCTATTAGCAGAAATGGAACATAATATTAATGTTTTCTTTGGTGTATAATCACCTGAAACTAAGAATAATGTTTTTGTAGAATGAGCCGTTTATATCTACATAGAGAGCGGGTCCTCTTCACAGAGTCCGCCATGTTTCTACAGTAGCCCAGAACGGACAAACCAAATACTGGCTCTAGATAGGGCCATTCGCGTTTTCACGTTTACGCATCAGCCACCGTAGTTCTCCTACACACGTTTCAGTTGGTTGCAATCTGCAACCTAACCGCTAGATGCCGCCAAATCCTACACACTGCACCTTTAAACCCATGATTTTTAAACTCAAACACTCACCTGCACAGCCAGTCATTGATGCCTCTGTCAAAGTGCCTAAAAAAAGACAAACATTTTCCATGTAAACATTTTTACACAATATCACGGTTTAGCATGGTCAACAAAGAAACTACACAAAAGCTCAAACAGAGTGTTTCAGACAGAGGGTGAAAAGAGGTGCTGCAACACAGCCGGTTTGAGAAGATTAAAGTGTTTTTTGAACATTAAAGCACGTAAACATGTGCTAGTAGAAACCCAAAATACAAGTATGAACCTGAAAATGAGCACAATAAGTCCTCTTTAAGATAAGTCAAGTCACACGTACGTCTCAGCGAAGACATAGAGCATGGTGATACATTTGGGAGGCTGAGGAGGGTCCAGGTGGTCCAGCGTAGCCACAGTGTTGATGACACCAAACATTATGGCTGCTTTCACCCAGTCGTACACCAGGTTGGAATAAGCCAGACCGGCTGCAAAGGTACACATGAAACAAAGCAAGTACATTGATGGTGGTCATATATCAACTTCTACTTAAAGAGGTAGTTTATGTTTGATAAAGCACATAATACTTGGAGTAAAAGTGATGCATAGAGCCAATATTGGATATTAGCCCTAATGGCCCTAATGGTGAAAACAGTGTGGAAACGTAATATATCTAACTCACCCAAACACCAGTCAGAAAGCTTGGCGACCAGCTTCATGTCACTGGGGATTGTCAGGATGTAGAGGTAGTGGAAGAAGACGTCCACCACCAGAATAACTCCCAGATGTAACAAGGCCTTGGAGGTGATGTTCCACATCTCCCTGTCCTTGCGGGTCAGCTGGGTGTTGTTAACCTGAGGAATTAAAAACATTCATGTCATTGTTTTGTGAAATAATATGACCATCCCAGCATCTCAGCAGATGTTTAACCAAGTTGGGTCCAAAAAAATCTTATATTATAAAGGATTTAGAGTGGGTACGTACACTCACTTTTCACTCTTAGTCATTTTTCACCACTTTTTTGTTAAATCTGAAATCCTCACCTGGACATAAAACTTGTCGAAGGTCATGATGGGTCCAAAGAAGAAGAAGGGGAGGTAGAAGTTGTATCTCAGCAGGTCAGAGAATGTGAAGTTGCCATCCTTCTTCTCGCAGTTCTCTAAAGCGAAGCTCATACAGCGCATGATGCTGAAGCCGCAGCCTCCATAGAACAGGATGTCTTGCAGGTCAAAAGAGCCGGTCACCAAGGCTTCCTGAAGAAAGAGTCAGAGTTATTCTGAGCCTAAAACATCATCATTTTGCATATTATGGACAAAACCTCTAGACATTGAAACAAGCACTTTACAACATCACACCTTGTTTTCAGTTATATATTACTATTGTTGTTATTGTTATTAT
>CAKAOH010020963.1:0-45733 GCA_916701665.1 Sebastiscus tertius | reverse complement strand
AAGATGATGCTGGTGTGACTATACACATGCACGCACACACACACACACACACACACACACACACACACACACACACACACACACACACTTAGTCAATCCAAGACCTAGCTTGCCAAGCCCGAATCCCCCCACCACTAGATAGTCTCTGAGGACGTGGGCCCTTCTAAGTTTCCTACAAGGCTGAGTGTGTATGCATGTGTGTGTAAGCATCTCTTACAGTCTTTTACTAAGAGATTATGATTGTGTCTTTGTTCCACACTGACTATTTGCCTGCAGTGTATTTGTCTCTGTTTGGGGTGTTTGGTTAGGTCTTATGTCCTGTGGTGTCTGTTTTAATTGAAGCTTATTAGATACCTAACTAGTGTAGCAATTTAAGATGAATTTAGTTATCTATCAGTTTTTTAACCATTCATTTAGTCTTGCATGTGGAATATGATAATACTCATTACAAGTTACCATAGCACAGAATGATGTCGTATAATTGCTGACATTGCAACAGTTCAAAAACTCCAAAAGGATTTGATCTATAGCAACAAAGGAAAGCAAATTGTTGCTTTTGAAAATGTAGCTAGCAATTGTTGGTATTTTTACATAATACATGAAGTATATAATAATTATTATGGAGAAATTGTTCTAGGGCAATATGAACCTTTTGTCTTTATTATTGTTAGTTATATTTATTAGGGCTGTTCAAGTTATTGCGATAATAATGCATTAATATAAATTTGTGATAACGCCACAAATTTCTTTAACGCTTTAACGCACCTTTGTGATTTTTAGATTGTAGTGGGCTCAGTGATGATACTGGTATCATATGAAACTAAAAAACCTAAGGAATCCATTCGTACCAACTATGTCATACTAGCTTATCGGGAAGGAGGCTAAATCACACACCAAATTAACGCTTAATTTTACGAGGAAAAACTGGCATTTTCAAAGGGGTCCCTTGACCTCTGACCTCAAGATATGTGAATGAAAATGGGTTCTATGGGTACCCACAAGTCTCCCCTTTACAGACATGCCCACTTTATGATAATCACATGCAGATTGGGGGGAAGTCATAGTCAAGTCAGCACCATGACACACTGGCAGCTGTTGTTGCCTGTTGGGCTGCAGTTTGCCATGTTATGATTTGAGCATATTTTTTTATGCTAAATGCAGTACCTGTGAGGGTTTCTGGACAATATTTGTCATTGTTTTGTGTTGTTGACAAATCTCATTTTAAGGTACATTTTGAACAAATAAAAAATGTGCGATTCATTTTGGATTAATCACTATCATGTTATTAATCACGATTAAATATTTTATTCGATTGACACCCCTAATAATGAATCATTATTGTGGAGGAATTGTTCTAGGGCAATCCTTTGTCTTTATTATTGTTAGTTATGTGAATATGGCCAGCAGGCATTCATATCTATGATAAATGATGTGGAACTGGTATGGGAAAAGGAATAATAGCTTATTATTTTGGACATAATTACAGTCATTCCTTGCCTCATTCAGCCCTTTCTCCCCAACTTCACTCCTTACCTCTCCTGCAGCCTCATGCATTTCGCCTCTCCACTCTTAGTTTGCCTTCTACCTCCCTCGCTCCCTTCCTCTAATAATCCCTCCCCCCTTCCTTTCCCTTCCTATTCTGTACATTAAACATTAGTGGTGGGGCAATTAGCAGTGCCCCTTTGCACACCTGGCTGATGCATAATATATTTATTGGGCTACCCTCCCTCCCTGTCTCTGACACACATGCACACACATACTGCTGTTGATGAAAGGGTGACTTTGGGGAAATGGTAAATCTGTGTGTGTGTGTGAATGTGTGTGCGTGTAGGCTATGAGGACTTATAGAGCTTTATGCCCCCTGGTCTGACCCCATATAACCTCCTCAGTTTGAGCTTCAGGCCAAGTCAAAAGTCACTGGTGTAGTTGGGTTTTCAGACAAATCACTTGTTCTTTCAGATTCTTTTTTTGAGTCAGGTATCCAATTCTTTTTTTTTTCCCCAAAGCAACTTTATTTTGCAAAGCAAGCCTTGTGCATGCAGGAAAACTAGGAAGACTTTTTTCCTGTCTGTCCCATCTTGATAGCACCATGGTTGCATGTCAACCCATGCGACATGAAAAAATGTTGGCATTGTACGTTTCTGCAAACCACGGGATACGTTGAATGACGACGTTTCTGAACCAAAAATGTGTTTCCTAAATACATTCCATATCAGCCTCGTATCACTTTTGCAGAAATGTACAATACCACGTGGTTAACGTTTTGAAACGACTGGTTAGGTTAAGGCAACAAAACTATCTGGTTAAAGGAACAGTGTGTAACATTTCGGAGGATCTATTAGCAGAAATGGAATATAATATTCGTAACTATGTTTTTATTAGTGTATAATCACCTGAAACTAAGAATTGTTGTAGCCCAGAACGGACAAACCAATCATTGGCTCTAGCGATAGCCTTTTGTGTTTTTACATTACCTGAAGGCCACCGTAGTTCTCCAAAGCGCTTGTGAAAGTGAGGTAACGTGAGCTGCAGAGTGCAAAACTGCGGTACTGCCTTCTGACTTTTGTTTCTCCCAAAGTAGTGTCATCATGGTAAGGATGGCCTCTGAGTGAGGCGAATGGCGTTACCCCGTTTTTTGCACACAGCGTCTCACGTTACCGCAGTCTTGGAAAGGGATTAGAGGGCAGAGGGGTACTCAGTTAGTTGCAATCTGCAACTACACCACTAGATGCCGCCAAATCCTACACACTGTACCTTTTAAGGTTAGAAAGAACGTAACGCAAAAACGTAACGCAACAACCTTAACAAATTAGCATAACTAAATAACTGTCCTTACCGGACTTTCTTACGCAACGTTACGTAACAAGCTTGACAACGATATGTAACAATCGTAAAGTTAACGTTTACTTGTGGTTTCACATGGGACACGAACAGCGGTCTCCTTGGTGAAAGTCCTGTTGTTTGAGCGATCCACCATCCCTCCCACACGCCCTTAGTGGGGCCGCTTTTTATACTCGTTATTACACCACTTAACGGTCTCTCGATATAGTACGTCACTTGTTCTGACGTGACAATGTAAATGGGTCAACAATGGGCTGTGCATGTCTACCAATTTTAATATGTACAGCTTTTTAGCACACGCTGCTTTGTCTGAATAAACAGCCAGGGTCTTTTTTTCCTGATTCATCCATTCAATCATTTTGTCTGCCTTTGCTCCCTGTGCTTACACACACACACACACACACACACACACACACACACACACACACACACACACACTATGGACCCAGACTAATGTGCATTGTCCTCAGAGTGTGGAGTCTTGAACAGAACAAGCTGCTTGTGTTGTGTTCCTTTTTTATTGGACACTCTGCCGGGTCTTTGTAGTGCGCCCCACTATAGACCTACCAATGCTTCTTTTTAGTGCTCGAGTCTTCAGTTGGTTTTTCTAACTCCTTTCCATTCACCTCCCAGTCAAAAGGCAAGGGTGCCCTGCTGTGAGACACACAATGGAGCAAGAGAGAGCAGGAGAAAGTGAGAGCAAGAGAGCGACAGTGAGAGAGACCATGCTGAATAAGGAAGAATAGAAAGGCTGTGAAAGAAAACAAGAAACTGTTTGTCATTTATCATCATCCCTCCGTGTAATCTTCATCTTCAATGACATTCCTTGCTTCCTATTTAATTATGACCTGCTTTTGTAACTTAAAATTCTATACTCTTTTAAAGTGGTACTGTTGAGCACAATCAGTCTAATTTTTTTTTAACTAACTAGTCTTATAAGTCTACTGTCTGATGACACTTGGTAAATATTGTATGTACATTTTGTAATTATAAAGTAATGTCTATAGATATTTCAATACTTGAAACAAGCTAAAATGGATTAAACTGGTAGCATAAATGTCAACATTCTTCAGTTTCTTGGATGAAATGTATTCAGTATGCATTGAACTATAATAAGTAGTGTTTGTCATAGCAGTACAATAACCATGAGGCAGCAAGCTAATATCGAATGCTTGAAATCAGATGAATATGTTCAGTGAAAATGCTTTTTCAACATTCATAGAAATAAAATTCCTTTGTTTACATCACGCTCTCTTTCCTCCGTGTGTTCTCAAGATTAAACAGTTTTAGTGTAGACTTGCTGAAGTTAGCAGAGCAAATGTGCTCTTCTTCTATGACTGCACAAGCAGGTTCAGAAGAGCCAGAGTGACTTTACTTGTACTGTGCTGAAACAACAGCAGAGGAGGACGAGGCGCTGTCTTCTCTTGTACGTCTGGTCCCTAATAAAAGCTTTATGCCTGGATCAAGGCAGAATGAAATAGAGAGACAGTGCTGGAGAGAAAGTGGTGGAGCAGACAGAGAATAAGAGATTACATGGTGAGATTAGTGTGAAGGTGTGTGTGTGTGTGTGTGTGTGTGTGTGTGTGTGTGTGTGTTTTGGTCAGTGCAGGCCAATTTTAAAAATGCAGAAGTGAAGTCTGCTTTAGACTCAGAGTTCATAAGCAGTCTAGGGACCAGCACACCCAGCCTTCCTCTCCTCTCCTCTCCTCTCCTCTCCTCTCTGTCAGTAATAGGACTTTTTCTGACACTAAAGGCCTTTACACACTGGGGCCGTTTTCTGTGCGATTAATTCACATGTTTTTCTTTCGAACTTTTTTCTTGAACACTTTCACACCGAACGCGAATATTACGCGGCAAACAATGTTGATTTTTCTGAGCTTCAACCATCAACCAAGGCATCAACCAATTACATTGTGCGGAATGGACATATTCAAAACATACATTATTGTGTACAACAACACGGAGGCTCCGTAGTCCGAACCAAGATGGCAAACTTTATTTTATTTCAACCTTGATAAAGGCAGCGCATACCAGATCCACTCCTTCTGTTCTTATCTTTCACAATAAAAGCCCTAGACCTAGACACTGCGTAACTGTTTAGCAGAGGAAAGTTCACCTTTCGCTAAAAGGAAACTCCATAAAGTAGCTTACAGTAGTTTAGGCTTTCAACAATTTAGCTCAGGCTGTATATTCACACTAATACGTTTTCATTTTAAAACGAAAACGATCTCTGTCCAGACGAGCGTTATAGGGCTGTTTCAGAATTAATCTCCGTCCATACTACCATGCATGAAAATGCACATCACATGACCATTGATGTAACCTGGTCATGTGCGTGCCGGTGTAAACAGGAAGCAGCGCTGGACATGGGAATTGATGCAAAGCTTTTGAATAATAACTTGCCTCCTGCGCATGTAGACAGTAGTAGCATTATAAAATACAGAATTCAATTAAAATCAGCAACGCTTAGTAACTCGTCGGCAATCTATTTGAATCTGTTATTGAAAAGTGTTGCAACTGTCACAAATTTGCATCGCTGCCGGTATGAATAGTTTTGATGCGTAATATTCGCAGGTGAGTATTTCACATTTTTGTGTAATTGGTCACACTCCTGGTGTGCAAAAGCCTTAAAAAAGCGAATTACTACATTGGTAAAAGTAGTTAAATAAGTGACTAGCTGAGATAATGTCTCTTAGTAGGAGAATAATGTCTGTAAATACATTTCTTATTTATTGACATCGGCATTCTGAACCCATGGGTTTTCTCCACTAAAGTGCCTTCTTTCATTTTTTTCATTTTTAGTACATGTCGGTGGCACTTCAGCTTAAATGTTGCCTATAGCCGTACTATCTTATAATGAACTTATAAATATTTCTCTGAACAAACATGGAAATTATTGTAGACCTCTTTCAAGCCTTAGCTGATTGTTTTTTGATCCTTGGGATTAAAAGCAATACAAGCAAAAGTGTGGAACTTTGCGTTAATTTCATTCATGAATTATAAAGCTGGAACCTACAATTTCTGACCCTAAGAAGCTATAGGCAGTCGACCCAAAGCCAACTTTTAATCTCATTTTTAATATAATAAGAAAAAGACAGAAAAAAATAGTGTAAAAAGTTATTTAGCCAAAATACAAACTACATTTTGTGTTTAGAATAAGATGCTTGATTATACATCTACTCAAACAAACAAACAAGCAGCCACGCTCCGAGCGCACACGCGCCGTGTGTATATTTTTCTTGTTACTCCCAGAAGGAGCGTGACGAGCAAGTTAATCTATCCGCCAGCGATGCGGCATGACACAAAGCTGTTTATTTCCCTTTTCCTCTCCGTGCCGCCGTCTCTCCCTCTCTTTCTCTCTCCTCCTGTAAAGCCTAATCAAGTTTGTATCAAGCTAAATAATGCCTTAGCGTGAAATTGGTGTCTTCAGTCAAAAAGCACTCCCCAGCCTGTACTACAAGAGAAGGCAATTATGTACCCCTCCCTCCACACCCCTCCACCCTCCAGCCCTCGCTGGAGTTCATGTACTCTATGTGTGTGTGTGTGTGTGTGTGTGTGTGTGTGTGAATATGCGTGCACTAGAACTGCTCTACCTCATAATTTGTCTGAGATGTTTCTTGACAACATTTGAGTCTGTGTTCATGTTGGAGCTCAGTCATCTGACGGTGAACTTGGTGCCTCTATTTGACTTGTGTGCGCGTCCCGGTCTGTAATGGTGAGTGGAGGCTGCCGGGGGAACTTCTAGTTCAGTTATTTCTGGAGCCTTCCCCAGAGTCGAGGTACTCCAGAGGAATGCTTTCCCTCATCTCCTCCTGCCCTCTCTTTCTCTCTCTGTCCTACTCCTTATCTCTCTCTCTCTCCTCGCTGCCCTCCTTCACCTCACTTTCACCTCACTGATGCTGCTTTCATCCTCTCTCTCTCACCTTTCCTCTCCTCCTCCTCCTCTGATTTCCCTGTCCTTCCTACCTCTTACTCCACTCTCTTTACATCTTATCATTTGTTCCCCCTTTTACTTCTCACTCTCTTTCCTCTCGTCTCTACGTCTCTTCTGCTATCGATTCCTCTTCCCGCCACACTCGCTCTGACAGACAGAAAAACAAATGTCAGATCAGAGAGGCTCTTTAATCTCAAGCTGTGTTGTTTGGCCCTGAACATCAACTGTCTGTGTGTGTGTGTGTGTGTGTGTGTGTGTGTGTGTGCCTTCTTCTCTCCGTATGTTGAGAGAGCGGTGAATTTGTTGTGTGTTAATAAGCAGCTCTAAGTTTTAAATGCTTTTGTGTGTTTCCTGTTTTTGTATTCAGATCACTTCATGTAGGGCTGTAACTAACGGTTATTTTCATTGTCGATTAATCTGTCGATTATTTTCTCGATTAAACAATTAGTTGTTTGGTCTATAAAATGTCTGAAAATGGTGGGAAAAGTCGATCAGCGTTTACCAAAGCCCAAGATGACGTCCTCAAATGTCTTGTTTTGTCCACAACTCAAAGATATTCAGATTACTGTCATAGAGGAGTAAAGAAACCAGAATATATTCACATTTAAGAAGCTGGAATTTTTTACTTTTTTTCTTAAAAAATTACTAAAATCGATTAATCAATCAGCAAAATCATTGCCGATTTATTTTAGTAGTAGGTGACAACTATTCAATTAATTGATGAATTGTTGTAGCTCTAACTTCATGCACATATGTGTTTGTGTATGTGCACTTGGAAGACCCACTGCAGAAGTAGGGATTTAAAATCAAGGAAGCCTTTACTTTTTATGCCTGTTTCTGTGATTTCATTCACTTTGTTTCAGTCTTACATCAATAGTCTTTTTGACTCAAGCCTTTTGGGATGTTGAGCTGATGCATGTTTAAGGCTCTGTTCAGACCTGGCATTAACATGCGTCTTGGGTGATCCGAACACAAGTTGACAGCTTTAAGTACGTCTGTTCACACCTGGCATTAGAATGTGTCTCCACATGCGTCTTTAGTGACCACTTGTGATCTCAATGTCAGTAGTAATATCCTACATATTCGTTAATTCGGGTCCATTTATTAACAGATAATATAAGGTTATTACCTACCAGCCGACCTCCGGGCCATCAACACAGAGCTTCAGAGCTGGGGATGAGAGCGAGCGGGCGGGCGGGTGTCAGCTCTGTGCCGGGCACTGCAACAAAAACACAGATACATCACCGACAGTATGATAATAATACACGTCCCGTGCCTAGTCTGATTTTAATATGTTGCTATAACGTATAAAGCAAATCCAGTTATACCGACAGGATACAGCAGTGCACAGAAGCTGTTTATGCTGCGACGCCGACAAGCGCTCACATCTGCCCGCTGAGGAGTAGCAGTGAGACCCTGCGTATCCACGCTGATCCCAATTGGGACGTCAGTGGAGTAGGCGGCCCTTAATGTGGCCCAGAACACATTCACGTACACACTGCTAAAAGAATGTGGCCATATGCAACCCAGACCACCTCAGAATGTGGTCTGAGCGATCGGATCTCAATGCATCCTCAAAGCGTCTTGAGAGAATTCACACCTGTACTTAGAGCTGTCCACTTTGTGATCCGATCACCCAGGACGCATGTTAATACCAGGTCTGAACAGGGCCTAAGAGAAAGCAAGAAAGCATGTGTGTTTATGTTGTCATATGTTGTTGGGGGTAAGTTTGGGGATGTTGGGGAGGTTGCATAGCAACTCAGTTGGACGGTGTAAAACCACTGTGACCTCATATACAGCAAGAGACAAAAGAGAAGGTGCGAGGAGCAAAACACGTGAGGATAGCAGGGATGGAAGCAAAAGTAAAGAAAAAGTAGTGACGGCTGAAGGTAAAAGAATAGCAAAAACTATGAGAACACAATCAGATAGAAGAAACATTTTTGGATCAAAAGAGAGGGAGAGAAACAGAAAAAAAAGGATGAGTGAGGAAGAGTAGGAAAGAGAGACAGCAGAAAGAGAAAGATAGAGAGGGCGATGAAGCTTGTCCGCCAGGCTTTGTGTGGTTGTTGTTCTTTCTCTCTGCCATCCATCTAAGCCCTCTGCTACCTCCGTCCCTTTACACACACACTCTCACAAACAAAAGCATGCATGCACGCACACACTCACACTGTCCCAAACCCCAGACTAGCCTGGTGTTTCTGGCCAGTGGCTCAGTGCTTGGGATGTGTGTGTGTGTCTGTGTGTGTGTTTATGTATTTTAAGGCTGTTTTGTTCAGAATGCAGGCAGGCAGAGAGAGCGGTTTTACTGCTGATAAAAGTATTTGGTTAATCAGCTTCTGTCCCCGTCCCCTGGCTAGAAGTGCTTGCATGTGTGTGTGTGTGCTTGACACAGGCCATTGAAGTTAGGGAGGCTCCCGGGGGGCGGGCTGGGGATGGAGATTGGCATCAACCCTCGGCCAGTAGCGTCACAAAGTTGTTCCTGAGGGACGGGAAGGGCAGCCAATGAGAGAGTCCCTCTGGAGCTATAGGGAGAGGGGAGGTGGGGGCTAGGAAGTGGGTTTTTAGAGGGGAAGTAAGAGGGGGAGAGAGAGGGAGGGAGGGAGACAGAAAGCGAGGAGGGAGGAAGAAAAAAAAGGAGTGTCTAGGATGAGAGACAGACAGATAAAGAGAGAGAGAGAGAGAGTTGGATGACAATTACCCTCTTGACTTCTGTCCAGCACCAGTTGTCAATCAGCCTGCCCCTCTGGGAGAAGAACCGGCGTATCATTGGCTACGCCGACCCACATCCCGCCTCTCTGGGCCGCCTGGCCAATGCATGATTGGCCACGGTGACCCGTTCGTCAAAGAGATCTGGGAACACCAGAGCCTTGGGCTGCCTTGGGAATAAATGGCCCTGATAGCGTGCGTGCATGCATGTGTTGTTTAGGACGAAAAAAAAAAAAAGACAAAGGGTTTTCTTATTGAGGCTATAAGTGCTTTCATGGGACAGAAGAGAAGGACAGACAAAGATAGAAGGGAAGCAAGTGGGAATGTGGCAGAAGAGGGGAAATGCAGAGGAGAGGAGAGGAGAGACGGAGGGGGTGATGGAGAAGGATGGATGTTAGAACAAAGCATGGAGGGTGAGCAGTGGTCAGGGGAGAAAAACACTTAAGAGACGGAGACAATAGTGAAGAAAGATGGCAGGATATGGGTAATGAACAAGGGAAGACAGAATAGATGAGTAAGTGAGGGAGGGAGGGAGGGAGGCGAAATAGATGAGGTTGTAAGTACGGGAGGAAAATATGGAGTTAGAGAAAGGAGACAGTAGAGGCATAACTTTGTTTTGCTTTTTCTGTTCCACTTTTCTCCTCTCCTCTCCTCTCCTGTGTCCTCTCCTCTCCTCTCCTCCCTCCTGTCTCCTCTCCTCTCCTGTCCTCTCCTCTAAAATTGGAGCATGCCAAACAGCCGTAGCTTCCTGTTGAGGCATTATCTGCCTACTTTAGTATAGTTAACCTGCTTTTCCATTATGAGTGCTTTATTTGGGTACAACAAACTTCTTCAGGGGTTTAAATCCTTCATTGTCAAGATAAGAAAGCTTAATAGAAGCAGGTCACATCCTGTTTTCCACCCAGAATTAACGTGTTATAGGGGATTGTACTGGGTGTGATCAAAATATGTAAATGATAGTACTCTTCAAATTACTACTATTTTCCTACACACTTTGTGGTCAAGTTTTGTAGTCAGATTTTTTTAAAGTTTTTTTTCCTAAGGATGCCACTTCCACTTTAAAGTGAGTACAGGTATGAACTTGGAATAGCTTACTAGAAGAGTAGGTCTGTTCTTCTAGATTCAGGTGCTGTGTCAGAAAATGTAATTAATTGCCCTCAGTCTTAACCATGTGTAAATATTTGCAGTGCACTGCTAAAATGAGAGACTACAGATGGAACTCACATATCATTCCTGGGCTGTAATGATGGCTACAGGTGTACAATCACCTGAAAGAGAAGGACCTCATACATTCTACAAGCAGTTGCGGATGACTCGGCCATTAATCTCAGCCAGCACAGACTGCCTTAATCACATTAAGAAGCTATGTTGTAATGGGTTTGTCTTTGTGCTTGCAAGAGGTTGTCTGAGCAGTGCAGTTTAATAAAAAAAATACCAATATAGCACTATGCCACCATTATCCATTATTATTATTTTGTGTCTAATGCAGCTTTGGGAGGGTTACGTTAAAAATGTAATCCGATACAATTACTAATTACCTGTTGAAAAAAAACCTAATCCAAGTATCACAATCTAAAAGTAATGTAACCTGATTAATTTCCTTTACTTTTGGATTACCTCAATACCAAATATGCAAATAAATCAATTTTGTATGTAAAGCAGAAAAGGGGAATAACATCACAGTACAGTTCAAGTCCTGCCTTCCAGCTGGGAAAATTATGTTATTATCCAAGGACTCGAATCATTGACACATTAGTCACCGGATTTTAACTTAGAGCAGCAGCAGCAGTACTCATATAAAGTAAATTAAATTAACTTACATGCACATTACGAGGTCTTTACCGTGTGTTATTATGGTTGTATAAATGTAATTTATGGTGCTGTTAGATTGCTGCTAGACAACCCCGTTAATAGGTGCGTGCCTCCCTCGCTCTGTGAGAGGGGAAGAGAAGGTGGAAGGTGGACTTTGCATGCAATGTTTCTGCAAGTTATTAATAATAATAATAATTTGATTGTCAACGTTATGAATGAAGCTTTGAACTATGCGGTACAGCCCTACAAATTTCCCGGTTTGCTGGATCAGAAATATGAAGCTCATTTCCTACAAACCTTCTTTCTACGCTGGGATGCCTCTCGGCAAAATTAATAATATTGATTAACTGCGCAAACCATCCTCTTTTTGTGATACCTTGCGCTGTACTATGATGTACTATGTTCCCCTTTTCTGCTTTGTATACAAAATAATGGTGAAATTTCCACCCAGTGAAAGCATTTCTTCACTAATGTGAGCCACACCGCCTATACCTCTACCTGACAGCTCCCTCATCATCATCATCATCATCATCATCAGCTGCAGCTCGCACAGACTGATTTCGTCTTTCGCTGTTCCATGTAATCCGTTACTCCCCCAGCCTGGTCTAATGTATCTGCCCGGTCTTAACATCTGCAGGTGTTCACTGACGACATGTCTCCTCATGGCACCCTTCACTCTACTTTAGATTAGAAAAATATAAAATGAATATATAATAAGAGGAATTCTCATGACCCATTTAGTTTCAGCTTTAAGGTCAAAGTTCTAATTTTCAATACCTGTATTTTTTTTAGAATTGAGACTCTGATATTGGGAAATTCTGCATTGCAGATTCTCATATTGGGACCTATTTTGTGTTCGCATATCAATGTCAGTTAGTGTGTGTGTGTGTGTGTTTTCTCGCTGTGGACACCCAGGTATAATTTTATTCCTGTCTAATGAACCGTAGCAGCCCATTACAATGCAGACAGGGGTGTTGTGTAGTTTTGTGTTACAATTTGACATAACGGTTATTATTTGTGTGCTTGTACACGGGTGTGTTTGCATCTGATTGTTTATTGGGACTGTGTTGTCTGCAGGTGTGATTGACACTGTTCATTGTATGTTACGTTGGCTGTGTGTGTATGTGTGTGTGTGTGTGTGTGTGTGTGTGTTTGTTTGTACAGAATGGATAATGTGGTGCTCTTGTATGCTGCTGTTTTAATGCTCGCAGCTTCTGTCGCTCTCCTGTTGGTGCTATGGAGGATTTCTTAAAACACACAGACAGAAAGTCAGATTCACACACACACACACACACACACACACACACACACTCGCATGGTTAAACCTAAAAAATAATGTGAAAAACAAAACAGCACCTTGGCATTTGTCTTTGACATTCCTGCCATCTGCAGACCTCTTACAGCAATCTGTGGAAATTACCCGGGCTGCCAAGTACACACAAGTACTCCGTGTTTATACCCGTGCTGTGAGACAGCATTTACTGTATGAGAGCTATACTTCAAAACCTTAGCAAAGTAACTCAAAGTACACACCCCCCCTTCAAAGTTTACCCTACTTCCACTTCTTTGCTGTTCTCATTAAACTATATTTGGTGTATCTGCTGAAACCCACATCTAAAACACACTTCTGACAGACTAAAAGGTGTCTCAGGGGTCAACAAAAGCAGCAGCAAAAGCGAGACTTAATTGTTGTGTGTGTGTTTAAAATGTGTATAGATGCTTCAAGGATTCCCAGTAGCATCTTGTTAGTGTCACACACTCACACATATATCATGCTCTGGGGTGTGTGTCTGTGCTGAATGTGTGCAGTGTATGCATGTGATGTTGTTGAGGCAGATTGTTTGATCTCTAGGCCTCTGCTGTCGCAATAATTATCGGCTTGCCTACAGGTACGCTACTTCTGTATGTGTTTATGTGTATATGTGGCCATGTTACATAGGCCTGGGTGATATCACCCGAAATTAATATCACTATTATTTGCCACATGTGAACCTGTGCAGGTTTTTCATCTCATTAATTCTCTGTGGGGTGTCACTGAACATGCCAAAATCACTAAGATTAGGCTGGTTAATGTTGAGTTTGGTAAAGTGTTTGACCTGAAAACAGCAGATTAGCATTAGTTCTTAAAGTCTCTGCATTTTCATGTATTCTGGTTGTTGAGGCCTCTTCTCAGGGCGTCATCAGACTCCACATAACCTCCTGAGACCCAGCCCATTGACATGTGTCCTCTGTAGTGGACATTTTGTCCACATGCATATCCTCTTACTTTTGACCTACTCTATCAACCCCTGGTGTATTGTAAAGAGGACATCCTAGGCTTTCCAGTGATATGGCATGTGTTTTTTTTTTTTAAATCAATTTGAATGTATTCCTGGTTTAATATCACTCTACAGCCATAATCTGTTCATTTTTTTTTTTTATTCTTTTCACACTGAAATAGTCCTGTAGTCTGCTATACAGTGGATAATAAAAATAAAGTTTAACAAGCCTAAATTGTTAAGATTTTCTTTTAACCCTAAATAGGAAGGAAATCACAAAAAAAGGTAATTGGAAGACATTTTTTTTAACTTGGTTCCCAGGAGGATAATAAAAAGAATGATAAAGTTGTAATTTGTCTCCTCGTCCAACATGCGCAACAAAACTGACAGGAAAATAATAGATGTAAATGTAGCTCAGTCTGGGCTCGTCAATTGATTGAAATATTTAATCGCATGATGTCCATAGTTAATCGAGATTAATCGCAAAATAATCGCTCATTTGTTAGCTGTTCAAAATGTACCTTAGAGGGAGATTTGTCAAGTATTTAATATTTTTATCAACTTGGGAGTGGGCAAATATGCTTGCGTTACGCATGCAAGTGGGCTGTAAAGTCTGTAAAGGGGAGACTGTAAAGTAGGTACCCATAGAACCCATTTTCTTTTACACATCTTGAGGTCAGAGGTCAAGGGACCCCTTTGAAAATGGCCATTACAGTTTTTCCTCGCCAAAATTTAGTGTGCGTTTAGAGCCTTATTTAGCCTCCTTCGTGATCAGTATCTTCACTCTGGCTTTAAAACTGAGCTCGCTCCAACCTAAAAATGGCAAGTTACGTTAAAAAAATGAGTGGCGTTAAAATGAATTTGCGTTAACGCGTTATTATTGCGTTAACTTTGACAGCCCTCGTCTGTACATATCCACACAGTGCACAGTTAAAGGTCTAATCAGGCAAAAAAAATCCTAAAAATAAGAAAACGTCTTCCTACAAATGGTTGGGAAATTGTTTAAAAAGTGGCATATACACAACCTCATTCAACTCTGTGTATCTTAGAAATATTAAACCCAAGGTTTAGGGATATTTCATTTGCGCCTGCATGAGATTCTGGTAGTGCTGGGGAGTTAATCGGCTTATTGTGCCAGTTTACATTTTTCAAACTGGAGGCCTGAGTGTGAAGGAGTAAAGTGAGATGTACTGAAGGCAGAGAAGAGATGAAGCAACACACACACCTGTGGAAAGACATTTATACCTTGAATGCTGTAGGTTTCCTTACAGACACACATACTTCAGGTCTCTCTCCAAATGTATATTTTTTCTAATACTGTACACTACACACATGTACGCACACACTTTCCCGTGTACACGCTCACAAATCTAATTGAGCTCTTTCTCACTCACACATTATGTGCAAGCATGCTCAACCCTTCACACACAACCACACACACACATACACCCCCCCCCACCGACCCCCTGGTGTGTACAGGGTTCACGGTGTGTGTGTCTCTGAGGGGGGACAGAGGGAGGATAGGGGAATCTAAATAAAGCTATGTGTGCTTGGCTAATGAAACACACTGTATTCCCTACAGTCTCATCAGGAAAACTGGGCTTTTATCAGAGGCAGAGTTACCACTACATCTAGGTCTTTCTAGAACGTCCCAAACTCTCCATAACTACCAAAGGAATGTGGTTTTACCACCATTTCACCATTTTATTTGTCGGGGAAAAAAATACAGAGAATCTCTGTCACAGCAAGACCAGGGAAGCCTGGTTCGAGCAGAGTGTGGTCTCAGCAGGGAACACTTGCTTGTCAGAAAGTGAAACCTTTGATTCGGATCTGTGTGAAACAGGTCCCTCTTTTCATGTAGCTTCCAGAAGATTCTTCCTCCTTCCTTAAAGTATGTGAGGCAGCATAATATTGTCAGGGTGCTGAGATGTGTGTGTTGTGGTCTGGAACAGGTGCTGTGGCATGAAATTTGGCTTGGAATTAGGATTTTGAGTGTCCAGTTTGCACCCATTAGAGAATGTGTTTCTATCATCTCATCTGACTGCTGCTCTGACTTCAAACTACTTGTGAACAAATGCATCAGTAACATGTATACACCTTTGCATTGCATGCTGCTAAAGATGCTGAAGGTATAGTATTGTTTTAATCCTGCAACCCAACACATGGCTTTAAGCCGTTTCTCACCAGTGCGATGCGAAAATGCGGCGCAGGAATACGGGAATATCTGCGTGCAAATTTTTCCGCATGACAACTATTCACACCAGTTCCGGTATAAATTATCAGCGTTGTCCCTTTGTCCACTTCTCACAACAATAACACAGACAGAGAATGTCTAAGGGGCTAACGTTAACTACACAAGTGCACATCAGCTACATTACCATCTTCATCATATCCCAGCTGCTGGGCGTCCTTAAATCATATATTGTCCTTTATTTGGTTGTTGAGGTAGTCGTGTTTGTCGTACATTATTGGGTGTTGAGAAGGGGACGACCCAATAGTCTGAAAAATGTTCCATTGGACCGAAAAAAGCCCATTTGTCCGACAGTCCGTTACCCCGAAAACAAACGGCCATTGTTCCAAAGGCCCATTGCACCAAAAACACACACTCTCTATTCAACAAACAGAAGCACATGGCTAATTATTATGCAGAATGACAGAGATCAGTTGGAAACAAAGGATTTCATTGGTCAAAAATATATTTCCACAGGCGGAAATCCGCTGAAGTCGAGGTCCGTCTGAATATTTCCCCAGCATGAATGTTCTGCAGGGGTGTGCGGATTCACAGATTAATTTTATAAATTTCCGTGCAAATGTTTTGGGACGAAAATCCGTGCTTTGTGTGAAACGGCTTTTAATTGTGGGGTAATATGCTATAGGTGTTTTGGAGGAACGCCCCTTTTTATTAGCTTAGAGCACTAGTACTTTATTTTTTTTCTGGATTCCTCTTCCCATACCTTCTCTCATGTGTTTCTTCTCTGCTGTGTTTGGCAGACATGTCAGTCATGGTGGGAGGTCTCTATCCGCGCTGGGTTCTGTTCAGGCAGACGCTCAGCCTTCAAGTCCAAATCCTGTGTGGGTCTGTCTCGAGCGCATATGTCCGTGCGTGCATGTGTGTTTGTCCAGGGATCCATTAGTCCGTTATTAGCACACTGTGGTCTACATCTGGCCCTCAGAACCAGCTCCAGCCTCAGACTCTCAAAGGGAGATTTCAGACTTGATCCAAGTGCTGACCCAGGTTGTTTTTTTTTTTTTTAGTTTTTGAGGAGGGGGAGAGTCAGTCCTTCTGAATTGTGGGTCAATGCAACACACAACACGCTGAAAGTAAACCTCAGGACCACTGTTTTTGAGATGGACTTAAGGCTGCGTTTCTGGACGCAACTTTCTCACTTCACCAAATGTACCAAACTGAAAAAAAAGGGATTAAACATGAAATATGTTCTTGTAGTGTAGGCCTGCTATGCCTTGGAGCACCTCTATGTGTGTATATCTATATATATATATATCTATATATGTGAGAGAGAGAGAGAGAAAGATAGAGAGAAAATAGATTTTATTTTTATGTTCTTGCACAATTGCCTCCAAGTTATGGGAAAAACAACACTTTAGCTGTGTATGTTTTTGTGGTGTAGAATAAACAAAGCAGTTGACTCTGCAGTAAATACAGATTTTCCCCATTTTTTTTTTTTTTTTTTTTTAGTGGAAGAAATGCTCAGAAATTGTGGTTGTGGTTTTCATATTCATCCCAGCTGTCTGCCCAGTTTTGGTTCTACTTTAGGTCCATCAATATAATAATTCTTGTAATGTCATAATTATGGTAATATGCTTAATTTGTTCCGGTAGTAAAGATCAACACCTCAGGTAGACTCACCTTGTCGTACAGTAACTATCTCTCTATTGGCAAGACTTGAAGTAAACAACAACTAAAAATGCTGATTTAAGTAAACTGTGCTATGTAATATTATTAATATTACAGTTATTTTAACTTTTTTGAACGGATGTGAAGAAATGACCCGCAGCCCTGTCTCTGTTTTCATTGGATGTGATGAGCAGGGTGATTTCACCGCTCCATATTAGAACTTGTTCACCAGCCCTGTGAAATGCTTCATTTGAATTTCACAAAGGAGTATTATGTGTTATAGCTACATATTTTCAGCAGGTTGTGCTCCTTTTATATTTAGGGGATAAAATGCACTGAAAATGTATGAAGCAGTAGGCAGGGGGACACGTCATTTGTCTCTGATGTGTGTTTCAAAATTTGCCTTTACTTCTTTTCTTCTGTGTCATCCAGATAATTTATTTCATTTCCTGTCAATCCCTATTCTGTGTTATCAGATATTGCAGATATTATTATTATTGGAAATCCCACATTGGTGTTAACTTTGGCCAGTAAACGATGGAGTGAAGTCACCTCACTATGTTGTTAGTTGCTATTGAACAGTTGCATGTAAAAATGTCAAGCCTGGCTGGGTAGTTTAATGTCCCAATACAGCCTGCTATGGATTAGAAGTCGATCCATCCATCCATCCATTCAGCAAGCTATCTAATTATCTAGCTATCTAGCTATCGCTGGATTATTTGGAAGAGAGAACGCCAAATTGGTACAGTAAGCAAGTTAAAGTAACAGTGGATCATTTCCTGTCTTGTATCACAAAGAGCTGATAGTGTTGCGTTATATATTCGAGGAATAACTTTTCTTCTCTCTACTATGACTTTGTGTACGGAGCCTCCATGCAAAATGGTGATGTACGTCCCAGCATGACTTGGTGGCGGCTGCGCAGCCATCGGCCAGCATCAGAGCCCAGTTCCACCGATAACGATAGTTTGTAAAACGTCCTATTGGCGCCAAACCGATTAATTAGTCTACCTCTATTGTGAATCACTCAAATGGAAGGATTCAGCCGTAGTTGTTTGACGAATAGATTGGCATTGGATGTTTCAATATATTTTGATTAACCGTCGTCAGACAGGTCTTTGTCTTATGGGTTCGCCGTGTAGGATTTAAAACACCAACACTAATTTCTAATTGTCTACATTACTACCAGGAAAAAACTGAACACCCATGCATTTGGCAACCCGATCTTTCCTTATATTTGGCCTGCACATACAGTATATTTGACTGTGTGTACAAGTCGACACCATGGGGTTTAACTGAAACAAGGAACATCTCAACAGTTTGTTTTTCCTGTAAAAGGAACACTTCGATGATTTATAACTTCTTGTTTTCATTTGAGCTTTTTGGCTTAGCTCGACCATGAGGATGGGGAGGGTCAGCTGGGAGCTGAGGAGGATATGGATTGAGGCATATGAGGAGAGGAATAAAGAGTTGGAGGGGTGGGGGGTCACTGGGGAGAAGCAGGATGAGAACTAGGATTTTGAGAGATCAGAGACGGAGGTGAGTAAGTGAGAAGTGAGGAATCGTGTGGCGGGGAGGGAGCGCACAGGAAACCCCATTGTGTGGTGGCTCCAGCCATTTCCTGTTTGTGTGCCAGCTGTACTTCCCTCCTTCCTGTTGTACCCAGGAAGTCGGTGTCACATTCCAGCTCTGATCAGCTCTGTGTTCGTGTCAAAAAGATCTCCGGACATGGTCATTGTCAATACCTGCATGTTTGTTGCTTCCCTGGTCTATTCTTAGGGTTACATAACACTTTACACTTACAGAAGATAAACATTTTGCAGAGGTAGATACATGCAGACTCCATAACCCTCCAATAAAACCCATAATGTAGTGATCGTAATTTGTAGAGACTGTTTGCACCTTGAATCCAAAGTTGGGGAGACAAAGGGGAGTACAAAATGAATTCAGAGCACCAACTAAGACTAACTGGACTGAGACTGTAGTGGGAACTATTAGATTTATTATAAGCAGACCGGTTGTCTAGTTTCAACACAGGTCTGTTAGTGTTGTCATTAGGGATGCACAATAAGGAGTTGGTGTGTCTGGACCTTTACAGGCCGCGGCTCATTGACTGGAGTTCACTTTTGCTGTGAATAACATTGCAACCAAACTGTTCTTCATTTCCCTGGAGCACGATAGCCTACAGGAGCAGTGCTACAAGTTTGCCAAACTAACTTATAACGTTACTGCTGGCAAAATACCTCCACTCATTAAATCCATGCTCTTCTTTATAACCGTGGTGGTTGTGTCAAAGCAAGTATACCATAGTACTACTTAGTACCGTATTTCACCGGTGTTTATGTCCGCGAGTCGCCAGACTTTGGTGTGTTTTCTCCCGTGAACCAGAGTTTATTTCACCTGTGTTTCTAACCGTGAGTCAAATCAGACATGTCGGCGTATTAAACACAAGCAATTTGGCTTTGATTTTGGAATAATATATACTGTAATAATATGATTTTCCCATTATTGGCTGATAATTTATCAGATCGATGTATATTGTGCATCACTAGTTGTCATTTCTATTGTTGTGTTGGGTCACATCATCAAGTACCTGGTTTTGTCCGACTAAAACCTAAACATATTCAGTTCACTCTCATATAAGACAAAGAAAAGCCGCAAATCCTCACAATTGAGGCGCCAGAACCAATTCATGCTCGGAGAAATGACTGAAACGATGAATAGATTATGAACATAGTTGTTGATTCATTTTCATCTATTAACTTTTTCAGCCGTAAATGAGATTGAGCACAGTTTTGCATGGGATCTTGGGTTTTTGATCATGGCTCTGGCCCTATACTCAGTACAGTCTGACAATAAATACTATACATTTTAATTTTTCTCCCTCTTCCTTTCTCCTCAGCGGTAGAAGAAGGGGAGTCTTCAGAGTGTGGAGGGACCTGGGATGAATCAACTGTCCAGACAGGTTTGTGTTCAGACACACACATACACACACACACTTACACACACACACTGATAATGTAATAGAGTTCCAGCAAGCTGTCAGATCCACATGAGAGGCTTAAATCTATACGTCTCTGACACACAAACACGCACAATTTGTAATATCAATTCCACATGGTTTATAACGGCCTGCTCAGAGGGATATCAAGGAGAAAAAGGAGGAAAAGATGGAGAGATGAAGTGAACCATAGAGGAGTAAGGATGGAGGGATTGCTGACAGTATTAGGAGGAGAAAGAAAACCCATACAAGTGAGAAAAGAGGAGATTTGAAGAGAAAAAGAATGAATGAGACATGAGAGGGATGTGAAAAGAGACAGAGCACTCGTCGGTCTCGGGAGTCAGACTAAATGGAGAGAGAGATGACAAAGGGGATATGGAGAGAGAAAGATGGGTGGAGGGGGGGCAAGAGAGAGATTTGTGTGCTTTTTCACTACTCTCTGTGGTCTGGTGATATCCTGGGAGGAAGTCAGAGAGATGGCAGGGCTTTTCTTTTCTTTTTGTTCTTTTCATGGATTCTGTTTTTCCTTGCGGTTTCTCCAAACCGACTGCTGTATTTCTCCCTCTCTGTCTCTAACTCCCCTCTTCTATCCTCCTTTCTCTTTTGTTTCCACCACCAAGATGGAAATTTTAAATTATCCTCACTTGCCCTTTTTCCTTGATGGAAAAGGAACAACTGAACGAGTTGCGCTCTGAAGTTCACGTGTCTAGATAGATGAATGGCACTTATATGGATTCTCTGGATGACTTATTTCGTCACATCAGGCGTTAGTAAGGTGATAACATTAGTATTGTCAGTCACATGAGTCACGTGAGACGCTAGTCAGTGAAGTTAACGTCAACCACGACTGTTTCCTAAACCTAACTGAAGGCTGGCCCACACTAAAAGATTTTTCAAATGTTAACAGATGTTGAAAATGTAACAGAGACCCAACACATAATGACATGCTATGTTCAATTTGAACATATAACAATAACAGTTTTGTTCCTATAGTGTGTGGTGAGCAACGATTTGGCCCAAACAGCACACCACACACTAACAGATTCCATTCATGAACAACAAGAGTCCAGACTAAAAAAACAAGAAAAACGGAAATCTCGCAAAATCTCTTGCAATCAAACGTGACTTTAGTGTAAACATGAGCAGGAAGAATTAGCAATGTTAGTTTTTGCACTATACTTTGTACTGAAAATTCACTAAGGATGGATGGATGAAGTCATGGAGAAATAAACACTTGTATTGTTGATACAAATTAATAAGTTGGTCCTCTATTTCTGAGGTCCATCAATTTGGCCAAAACAGCACACCACACACTAACAGATTCCATTCATGAACATCAAGAGTTCCAACTAAAAAAAACAGAAATCTCACAAAATCTCTCGCGATTAAACTTTAGACTTTAGTGTACACAAACTTGGCGGACGACGAATAGGAAGACTTAGCGATGTTAGTTTTTGCACTACTTGTTACTGAAAAGTCACGAAGGATGGATGGATGAAGTCATGGAGAAATGTTAAATAAACACTTGCGTCGTTGACTCAAATTAACAAGTTAGATCTCCATTTCTGAGGTCTGTCTTACTACTACTTTATACTTCGCGTTTTGCATTAGCTCATGCATCAGCCACCATGACGGTGGTGGTTGACCTTCCGCTTTAGTCACCTTAGTTCTCAATTGGCTATATCGTTCTTTCCCACGGGACTGCGTCATCGGCTGTCCTCGGGATTCCCCACACACAACAGGATATCCGATCGTAAATACTGAACATGTTTAATATTTACGATTTGAAATCGGATGAACTTTCGAGGCTGATCAGGGGATGTAAAAAAAAATCTCCAGTAGTATACTAACCAGTATCACAACTGCTGTGATGAGTCCAATATTTCTGGGTGAGAAATGGTGCATCTGCTGGCTCCATATGCTAACCCTGGCACCACTAGGCTATTGACAATTTTTTCTCCCCTGTTGTCATTAACACTTAGATCAAATTACACATTTTTACAAACCATGGCAAAAAACAGTTTAACTACTGTAGTTGTTTGTCAGCCGTAGCTAGTTTTTCTGCTCTGGTTTGCAGCCTATCAGAGAACAGTTAAACACTTCCTCTGACTCGATCCCAACAGGGAAATAAGATACTGCTGAATGTGGTAAATATGCAGTTATCTCTCTCTTTCTCTCTCTCTCTCCACCTCTCCTGCGCTGTCTCTCGTTCAGCTCTACAGGGATAGGAGGATAGGAAAGCATGACCCTTGGGGTGTCTATGACGTACTGAACCCTCCCATCCTTGCCCCCCCCCCCTCCTCCTCAGACCTGTGCTAACTCTCCTCCAGGGGCACTATGTCTGTGTATGTGTGTGTGAGTGTGCGTGTTAAAGGGGGTGCTGACTGAGGTCCTGGGTGGCTCACTAGAACTGCTGTGTGTGTCAGTTCCTGCAGGAAGCTAGAGTCCCATGACACACACACACATGCACACACACGCACACACACACACACCTATCTCACACTCTTCCTCCCATAAAAAACATACTGTCCCATATTCCCTTACTCAGCCACTCTTTCAATTTGGATTTCACCATCAATTCCCTATCCCAGCATCCTCTGCATCACTTTCTCTCTCTGTCTCTGCTGCCTTCCTAAATCTCTATGTATCTTTCTTTCTCATTGTCTGTCTGTCTCTCTTCTTCTGTCCCTATACCTTTTCTACTTTTTTTATCTGTGCTCATATTAGACTAAGTGTCTGTGTGTGTGAGAGAGAGAAAAAAAGAGTGAGAATTGCTGCCTATCCCTTATTCAAGCAGATTAAAAAGAAAAAAAAGACCTTGTTACTCCCTAGGAGATGGTGTCGACAAGGACGGGGTGAAAAAGGGGGGAGCGAGAAAAAGAGAGAATAGAGAGATATACCTTCCCATCCTGCTTATTAAAACTTCCACCCTTCCTTTATCCTTTCTCTGCTTTTTTTCTGTCTCTCTTTTCATTTTCTCTGGAAAATGTGTGTTGAGTTTGGAAAGACCCGCGGGAGGGAAGGCGGAGGGAGGTGGGAGGGTGACTCAAAGGGAATAGCATGGAGCCAACCTATTCTCCCCCCCGCCTCCCTCCCTCCCTCCCTTCATCTCCTCCTTTCCTTCCCTCCTCTTCCTCCCTCTCTCTCTCTCTGGCCTTTCTGCCCCAGAGAGGAGCCCTCGGAGGTCGAAGGTGCCCCGACACCCTCCGTCCCTCTTCCCCTCTGCCCACACCGACCCCTTAGTGAGACAGAAAAACAACTTGTCTCCTTCCTCCCTTGTTTCCTCTCTTGTTCCCTCGCTCCCCCAGTGTGCTGGGATGAAGAAAAGGAGTGAAGTTGCCAAGGACAGAGAAGGGGAAAGGTTGCCCTGTTTCTAAGAGTCATCTGTTCAGATTTTAACGTATGTTCAGCCGTATGTCCAACCAGGCAAGAGTGCCCTTTAGAGCCAATATGTGTGTGTTTGCATTGGAATCCTCCTCTCTTTCTCTAGAGTCTTGTTTTTCTCAATTCTTGTCTGACAGTCTACTATAGACTACACACACACACACACACACATTTACACACATATACGCTCACTTACTGTTTCTCTTGGACAACATGCACTCACAGAGTCACATACAGAAAGAGCCAGTGAGTCATCATGGAAAAGGTTTGTCAGGTCCCCAAGCTGAAACTGAGAAACTGAGACCTTACTGCATTATTGTTCTTCACAGCTTCAGTACTGTGTGAATGTGAGTGTGTGCAAATATGTGTGTGTGTGTGTATGGGTGTGTGGGAACACAGACATGACGGGCTGGCCTCCACCTATCAGATGACAACATGGGTGGATCGATTCAGTTTTACATTAATGAAGTTTCTAATACAAATGTCCTTGAAAACTGCAACAAGAATAAAACGTTATGCTTTGTCACTTCTAATTTATCCAAACTACAAAAAGAAAAAGTGAATTGCATTTTTTTTCACAGTTCACATATTTTGTGTTTAACGCCACACTCCAGTGTGTGTGTATGTGTGCACTTGTTCTCCCGTATCTTGTGGGAGTATTTACCATTTTGAAAAATGTCAGCAAAGAGATATTTCCTCCAGTGTAACAACAACCCAGTTTCTTCAAGTTCAAATGCTACTACATGTGAAGATACGCCATTGCGCTGTATGGTTGTAGTTCAGCAGGACATGCTAAGCGTCTGGCTACTTTATTGTAGGTCAATGCAGGGGTCAGAGGTTGAAGGATATTGTGTGCAGCATGTTTGTCCAGAGACCTTAAGGGTTTGATTTATGTGTAGAATAATAATAAATGATGCAAAAGGTGAAAGAAAATACACTTGTTCAGAAATTTAAAGAATTGTGAAGAGGATCATCTTCAAAACAACATAATACAGTAAACACAAATGTTGGTCACACAAACCTGTAATATAAGAGAAATTAAAGCAGCAGAACACAGCATGATGGAAAATTGTAAAACAACAAGATGTAAAATGAGAAGAGAAATAAAACAGAACTAGAGATCACACCAGCCGCGACGCCAAATCAGATTAGGGGCGTACCCCCCTTCCTTCCTACCCCCTTACTTCCGGTGCCCTTGCTTGTCGAACACGGCCTTCATTTTGATCTCAAATAGGATTAGGCTATATGTTGAAACTTTCCAACCTGCCACCTTCAGCCCCACAACCGCCGATTGTTGATCTGTTCGTGCAGATGTTTGTGTGTGTGTGTGTGTGTGTGTGTGTGTGTGAGCATCGTCGTAAACACACTTAATTCAAACTCGACAAAAACAAAATCAAACTCACCAAAACCATCTTGGTTAATCTTTTCCAACAATCACCAACTCTGGTTTGGTTGAAATAAACCCTTATTTCACAGAGTTAGATGTGAAAATATACCTATGGGCTCTACACTCTGTTTTTCCAGCATTGCTGTCCTGGCTGGTTAACAGCCCTGATGCATTGAATCTTATGATAAGTAAGACTCAGTGGGAAGATGTGCATTTTGTGTGTATTTGTGTTGGTTCAAAAGGCAAAATGACGGGCACTAGCGCCGGGCAATGTATCGCTACTTTATCGACTTTGTGATATGAGACTAGATATTATTTTAGATCGTGGATTATGGCGTTAATATAGTCTTTTCCTGGTTTTAAAGGCTGCATTACAGTAAAAGGGATGTCATTTTCTGAATTTCTGAAAATCTAATTTGTAAATATTTTGTGAAAGCACCATTAGTCAACCGTCCAATATCGCCCTGCCCCAACGGGCACAAATAATTAATCACATCTTAAAGGCGAGATGGTTAGATTGGAGGATACATTTACATAATCTCAGCTATTAATCTATCTACCCATCCATCCATCCATCCATCCATCCATAAAGTTAGACATATATATGAGAGAACGAAAGGAGATTACAGGCTGTATCACTGTTCTCCTGGTTCACTGTAATATCTTGATGATGGCCAGTAGCTGAGAAAAACAGGACACTGGCCCTTCTAACTCTCTCTCTCTCTCTCGCTCTCTCTCTCTCTCTCTCCTTCTCTCACTTCCTCTCTCTCTTTTCCTCTTCCTCTCTCCCTCTCTCACCGCTACCCTCTGGAGGTCCATAATGTAGTTTTAATTTCCCCAAGGCTACCACAGGAAAACAGTTCCTGTGTGTGTGTGTGTGTGTGTGTGAACTATTATTGCCTGCTTGTGACAGCGCACAGTGCATCTGTGTTTTTGTCTGTATTGCAGCATTTAAGCCCTTTGTTTGTGTGTCTGTGTAATTTTTGTTGGTGTATGTGTGTGTGCACACCAAAAAATTCACATAAGTGAGCAGCTGTTGTTAAGTTGTTTGTGAGTATGCTTTTCTGCCGATCGGCGTGAGTCTGTGCATTGCGTGTCTGGCTGATTTTATATGTCCGTTGTGTGTTTACGGAGTGTTTGTATGTGTGTGTGTGTGTGTGTGTCTTTTCTGCTACCTTCCATGACGTGAGTGGCTCTTTCATCATCCTGTTTCCAGACATTGGTGTTGGGTGCTGCTCTCTCCCTTGCCGCAGCACATCCCATGGGCCTGTGTGTGTAGGTTTGTGCATACACCTACGTGTGTGTTTGCGTGTGACTGGTACTCTGTGGCTCAGCAGATCTCCTCCCGGGGGGGAAAGGCCTTGTATTGTGAAAACACACACACACACACACACAGGCTATGGTGGGGGGAAGAACATGAGGTGGGAGCAGAGGGGAGGAGGTGAGGAGAGCTGGCCTCTTTATATAGCCACCTAACACACACCCGCACACACATACACCCTCAAACAGAGTGAGGCAGAGGGTGAGGGAGGGGTGAGGGAATCATTCTCTTGAGAGACAGAGAGCAGGCCTGTGTTGTTGTGTCCAGCTGCACCTGTTCAGCCTGTGTGTGTGTGTGTGTGTGTGTGTGCGTCAGTGTGCATTTGAGTGTGTGCACACCGTGCCAAATGTGTCCTCCATTCTTTGTATCTGCCCACTTGTCAACATTTTGAGCTCAAAGGTGGGTCACTGTGCTGACAGTTACTGTCTCACCAGCAGTGTCACCTCACTGCAATGTCTTTAAATCGAAGGTTTTTTTCAGCCACATTTGATGGGGGACAGATCGAATGAAGTAGTATCCCTTCCATTGACCCCCGTGGCTTCACCTCTTGTGACCAGGTAATACTTCAACGATACGTCAACAAATGCAAACTGAGAGCACAGATCGTGGAGTCGTTTTCCGCTCCTCTTGTAGATGCGAATGTTAAATCAGCCCGTTTGCACAAAAAGGCATATATAAATGCGTGGATAAGCGCAAGGGATTTAGCGTGCAATAAGTACACTTTTCTTGGTGTCTTTTGTACGGCATGTATCCTGTACTGGGGGAGGTGAAAGAGATGCTTGTGACGTGTTTTCTGGAATGTCCGTGTAATGGTGTTGTATTTATACGCCTTTTCGTGAGACCGGTTGGTTAAATACACTATGAGATACCCAGAGCCAGCTACAGTAGCCACCTCCAGTCATATAGATCATATGAGTAACTATTCACGCCCCAAGAAGCAACCACCAGTGCTGAGAAATGAAGTCAACGCGGAAGTGCCAAAAACTGCAGTTCTTCAAATGGCCGCTTGAGGCTGGCCCTAAAAGTGAACCAATCCCCATAGACCTCCATGTTATAATGCCCATCTTTTGCAGCAGAAGGTCTCTATCCCCATTCATGACAACTGTACAGGGGAGAATTTTTATGCAACTCGCCTCTTTGTCGCTAGCTCAACTCCACCGACAATCCACCTCTTAGCCCATTTTTGGATTAGCCGTGAGTTAGGCTGCGTCGTCACTGCCAAGAAAGAAGGTGACAGCCGGAGCCACTTTGAGCTTCATAACGGCCCCTCAGAAACCTATAGGTGACGTCACGGAGACTGCGTCCATATTTTATACAGTCTATGAACACACTAGATTATCGGACTGTTGTGACTCAAGACAGTATGGCAAGCCATTGTCTACATAAAAAAAAATATATATATATATACACTTTTTTTATTATTTAAAAAGTAACTTTTTTGTGCTCATGGTAATAGCTTAACTGTTAGGATGTACACATTTTACACATAGCACAAAAACAAAAAAATGAATTAATTTGGCACAGCTCTACCTCAGAGACATTTCTTTCCACGTATTAGTGTACCGTTCTTTAATTGTAGCTGATACTTGTCCTGAATTGTATTGGCTAAAACGTCTCAACTAGGTAAACGCTGCCCACTGGGCACTCCAAGCAAGCCATGTGATGCAGGCCTGATTTTAACCTCCTGGCTGCTTCGTAGCCCTGCAGAAGGTGGTGGTGGTGCCCAGCCAGGTGCCTGTGTGAATCCTGGTCCAGTGTGGAAGCGCGATGTGGAGCAGAATGAAAGCCTTGTGTCGGGACTGTTTGGTTTCTAAACATTCTGCTGGAAGCTGCACACACACTTTTTCCCCCACCTTTTGATGCCTGTTTTAGGCTTACACAGACATAGATGTGTGCGTGCGTGTGTGTTTTATGCATGCTTGGCCGACAGATATACATCTCTCTGAGCTGCGCAGTGTGTCCCAGACAGGCCACAGTACCAGCTCCAGGCTGCCAAATCTAACACTTGAATAACGACCTTACCTTTGCAGTATTACAGTATGTTTTATTCCCCTTTAAGTCTCCCTCTAGCTCTGGCACTCTCTTTCAGTGCACTTCTATCACCCAGGGGCAGTTCAGGAACATTTCCCAGTGTTCATTAGTTCCCTAGTTTTCCTCCCACAGGATATATAGAGATGTACGGTGGTCATGCTGACTGTGTGCGTTTGATTTTTCGGTGTTCTAGTACGTGTCTCCGCTAGCTTGTCTTGGCAACACGACAGTGCCATGAAACCAAAGTCAGACTGCGGGATGGAGTGCATCCATATTGAGCGTGCTTGGATCCAGTGTTGGAGGTTCTCTGTTCAGTTTATATGCCGCTTTTATGAGAGGAGAGGGGGGGACAAAATCTCTGTCTTTGTCTCTCCTATCCAGTATGTTTAGGGCTTATTATCATTTAGCTCACTAATTACCTCAATGAACTCATTTCAACACGGGTAATGAGAAAAGACACGCAACTAACAAACACACCCACGCTATGAACACACACAAGCATCCACACACAGTCTTCTGTGAGCCTAACGAGTGGTGATTAGTGGGTCTCAGCTAGGCGTGGTTAGGCTGTGTAACATCATTCTGCACTGTGGACTCTGCTAATTCACTTCTCTTTATCTAATTACCCAGGGTGCGCACACACACACACGCACACACACACACACGCACCAATACACTGCACACACACACACATGCCACCTGCATATATTTTTCCTGCAGATATGCAAAATGACCTCATTATTCCTGAGGTATCCATTTATATATTTATATTTGTATCTGTTAATAAACAGCCCATTGTCCTCAGGTTACTGAGGCTGGTGGGTGCAGCCAAGAATATGGCTTATTACTGTTCCTCTAGAGACACACGGTGTAAAAACATCTTTTCTCCACATCCTTGCCTGATGTTGCTTGCTGTCATGAACAGATGCCTGCATATGGAAATTGTCTTAAAAATAGGCCTTCATTTATAATAGATTTTTTCCCTGGAATGTCACGGGGGCCAGCTCGTTGTCCATGAATACGTGACGGGCCCAGACCTTCATAGATCAATATAGTAAAGAGCAATATATATAGTTAGGAAGGATCATGGTGCTGTTTCATGTGATATATTTTTAATCCATGGATGACATGTACAAGTGATGCTGCCATTGATGTGAATTAGGGCTGTCAGTCGATTTAAATTGTTTAATTGCGTGATTGTCTGTAGTTAATTGCAATTAATTCCAAATTAATTGCACATATTGTATCAAAATATACCTTAAAGGGAGATTTGTGAATTATTTAATACTCTTATCAGCATGGGGTTGGGCAAATATGCTTGTTTTATGCAAATGTATGTATATATTCATTATTGGATATCAATTAACAACACAAAATAATGACAAATATTGTCCAGTAACCCTCACAGGTACTGCATTTAGCATAAAAAATATGCTTAAATCATAACATGGCAAACTGCAGCCCAACAGGCAACAACAGCTATCAGTGTGTCAGTGTGCTGACTTGACTATGACTTGCCCCCAAACTGCATGTGATTATCATAAAGTGGGCATGTCTGTAAAGGGGAGACTTGTGGGTACCCATAGAACCCATTTACATTCACACATCTTGAGGTCAGAGGTCACGGGACCCCTTTGAAAATGGCCATGCCAGTTTTTCCTTGCCAAAATTTAGCGTACATTTGGAGCGTTATTTAGCCTACTTTACGACTAGCTAGTATGACATGGTTGGTACCAATTGGTTCCTTAGGTTTTCTAGTTTCATGTGATACTAGGATCTTCACTTTCGCTTTAAAACTGAGCCCGCTTCAACCTAAAGATCGCAAATTGTGTTAATGCATTAAAGAAATTAGTGGCATTAAAACAAATTTGCATTAACGCCTTATCACGTTAACTTTGACCCTAGTTTGAATATTTAGGCTGCTGTGGATGTGTGACCGTCAATGGTCCTGTCTGCTGCATTGTCCTTTTATAATGTAGACCAAGGGCTGGGCTATATGGTCAAAATCTTCTATCCCAATATAGGTAACTTCATATCGCTATAACGATATGTATATACATATCATGATCTGGCATGTTTTCCGGTAATTCAACAAATAAATAGTCTATATGAAATAACCACATGGTAAAGGCTATTTTTGTATTTTGTCATTGTTATTTTCTCATTTTATTAAGTGCAAAATTGCTTTAGTGCAAAATGAACATAAGAGTTTGAAGTGAAATTAGAGAGAAAAAGATGAATAAATATTTCCATATATGTACACATTTGTTATTTACTTTGAACTGAGTGGTAATGTAAATATGTGATGTAAAAATAATAAAAAAATGCAATCTTCAAATGATATATCAGCTTTCCTGAGAAATTTAGGTCAGTGTATGCTCGTTATTATCAATTTAGAAGACATAACTGTGTATCATGATATCTCCATAAGTGATTTCATCACAATACAATTCCATTGAAAGACAAAAAATTATCATATGGAATGATCACCCAGCCCTACATTTAATTAAACGCAACATCTGTATTACATTTCAGACAAGACGGCAATGCAAAAGAGACTCAATTTAGTTTTCTTTTACTGCATACAGTACATCCTTTTTTTTCCTGCAGACCCAAACAATGCTTTTAGTCTTTTGGACCCAGAATACAGCTGGTTTTCTATCCTACCAGCTAGTTAATTTCCTTTAATTGCATTCACTGTGTATCCCAGGTGTGATTCAGTCCCTCATTACATGGCTAGAATAAAAATCAGCATGGCTCTGTGAGTGGACTGGTAGAAAGCCCTCCTCCTCTGAAACCCATGCTTTCAGGTGAAAATGATGAATCTTATTGTTCACGGTTCTGCGGCTTTCACTAGTGACATTTGTATTTTTCATATTTTCTGTAGTTTAACTGCCGCATGTGATTTTCACTTACTGTGCGTCTCTGTGGATGACGTAAGAATATAACGGGGCTGTCTGGGCTTGGGATTGGAGGCTTTGTGTTTGTGCATGTGTGTGTGTGTGAGAGAGAGAGTGTGCAGTTATTCCTGGCATAGGGACAGTCTGTGACTCAGAGATAATGGTTCTCTGTAGAGCGTGTGTGTGCATGTGTGTGTGTGTTTGTATGTCTTTGAGTGACTATAGCTATATGCTGCTGATGCGTGCGTGTCCGTGTGTGTGTTACGAGTGGACGATACACACATGCTATTTGCTAGGGACCACTGTCGTACTATTCAATCAATACACCCAACACACACACACACACACACACACCCCTCCGCACCCTAACACCCATGGGAGTTGCCTGCTTTCATTAAGTAGGCCTGCTGCCTCTTTCTGGTGCGGTGTGGTTGGGCTATGTCCAGCTATAGTTTAATGCAGATACACCTGAAAACTGTTTACATGCAAATGCGCATAGCAATTTCAGGTAGTTTTTAAAAACTTTTCTGTACACACTGGAGATGAACATTTTTCTGTTTCAACTAAATGAGTATAAAATTGATTTGATTGTGGATCATAAATGCTCCTCATAAACCAAGATGAACAGTAACTCCTGCGTTGCTGCACTGAGATGTCAATGAAATCACTTATTCTGTGCTTGCAAAGATCTCTGACAACAAACATAAATATAGGTTAATGACAACAGCTGTATTATAACATATGAAGTCAGTGATCTCAGACTGAGGCAGCAGCAGAGTGGCTTCTTAACATTACTGCCACAAAGAGCTCCACCGGGTTGTGTCTAGAAGGTAGCCCGCAACTTGCAAAAACCTTTGTGAGACTCACTGACTGACGACCTGATCGACCTACCTATAACCTTAACCGTTCGAGGCCGATGCCTAACTTTAACCATCTAAAAAGTTTGGCAATTTGAAACAATCAGGTAATCACAGATGGCCCTTTATTTTTGAGCATTCACAAAGTGCAGGTATTTTCCCCACTTCTGGGCATTCTCCTCCATCTGATTAATGAGACGGAGAGACAATTTCTCATATGCTGCTACAGTCCTCACTGACTGAACCATGCATTCACTGGGGGAATAAATCTGCGGACTTCCACTCAGGAACTAGGATTTTCCTACCCAGCATAAGATCTGTATGAATCCAATCTGCATCTGATTTGGGGAGATCGTACAGTGGTAGGGGATAGCATTTTTTGTTTTATTTTTTTACTATGGGACTATGTACGGCGGGCCAGCGCGCTGCTGCGCTCCGCTCACCCCTCGTTGGACTGACAGGCTTCTAGTGACATGTTACGCACACACATGGTTCATTTGCCCGCAGTGATTGTTTTTAAGAAAATCTTGTAAGCCATTGTTTCACTTCTTCATTTTCGTTGAACATAAGAAAGAGGAAATAAGTAGCCAACTAGTATAAAATAACACAACGCCGCTGTGGGTTGGTTTTCCTCTTGTCCACCGCAATTTTTTGAGTCAGCAGCTGCCACGCTGGTAAAATCTTATTTCATTGTTTATTTCATTTCATTGATTCGCGCAGCGCATTGATTCGCACCCCTGCCCTCTCTCTCACAAACACATTTACAATCCCAAAAACCGAATACCTACCCAAACGAACAGATATCCGAATAGTCGAATATTCGGGTCCAGCCATAGAGGACACATAAATATCCCATGTGAAGACCCATGTGAAAATAGAAACACCACCAACAGTGTTAGCCTCTTTCATCCCTTTATCTTCCTCTGTTCTGACACCCATCTCTCTCTCTCTCTTTCTCCCACTGCATTGTGATTGAGGGCTGAAGACCAAATAAAAGGATGAGTAGATGAGTAGACAGGAAAAAAAAAAAACATGCACTCAAAGAGAAAAGGAGGGAGAGATGAGGACGAAGGGGCGCAAGATGGAGAGGTTTCATCTGGCTCCTCCCTCTGTTGCTATGACAGCAGGTTGTGTTGGCATGCACTGGAGTTGGCACTGCCCTCACCTCTGGCATCAGGGCACCCTGGGGAGTGAGTGTGTGTGTGTGCGTGTGGGTGTGTGTGCGTGTGGGTGTGTGTGCACGTTGTGTGTATGTGTATGATTGCTTTTGAAAAACACAAAGGAGATGCTGCATGGAAAAAAATATTTCAAGACACGTACCAATTTGAAAAGCGCAATTATTTTGTTTCCAATCAATACTTTGTGGAGACTTTTGGTTCCAAAAATAAGAGATTTGTGTTATTTTAAAATGTTCTACAAAAAAATGGATTTTACATTTAAATGAAAAAAATATGTAAGACTAAATGAGTACTTTTTACTATGAAAATTAGAATATTTTATTATAATCTACTCTTGAAATAATTTTGCATTGTGTGTTACAACACAACTGCACATATTTACATTCCAGCATGCGCATATATGTGTGTTTGTGCATGTGTGTGTGTGTGCAAATTGCGTTACGTATCATGCCTCTAGTGTGTGCGCATCTGTGGGTGTTTGTATGCATACCTGTGTGTGTGTGTGTGTGTGTGTGTGTGTGTGTGTGTGTGTGTGTGTGTGTGTGTGTGTGTGTGTGTGTGTGTGTGTGTGTGTGTGTGTGTGAACAATGACCAGCATGCACGTGTGTGTGTGCGTGTGTGTTTTGTCAGCCAAGGGGCCACTTTCTCTCCCTGGCCAGACGGCGCTCTCACCACTGGACAGATGGCCAACACCCACCCTCTCTTCTTCACCATCCCTTCATCTATATCCCTCCTTCTATCCCTCCATCACTGTCTTCCTCTCCTGCAGCCCCCGCCCACCCCCAAACACCTCATCACCTCAATCCCTCGTTCCCCACCTCCCAGCATCCCTCCGTCCCTTCCTCCCATCACACCTCTCTCATAATAAATCAGGGATGGAGCCTGTGTGTGCACCTTGTGCTCTGATCTGTCTCACTTTCACTCACCAACACTCTTTCTCTCTTAAACTTGTTGACGAAGCCAGTGGTTCTCAACCTTTTTGAGTCACGACCCCCCCCCAAAATAATCAGGTTGGTGTTCGCGACCCCCCCAGTTTAGTTTAGTTTTGTTAAGCTTGAACAGATAGCACCTAGGTGTTGTCCAATGTGCTCCAGGCACTGTGGATTTTTGACGTGTTCCGTGACTTTATTTCCCCCCGACCACTGGAAATCCCCCGACAGAAATTCATGTGCACGTCACACTTTGAGTCTCACAAACACACTCAATAAAAACTATTCTGAGGCAATTAATATCATCGGTACACGCGATGGAATGTAAAAATCATTCCCCAGTCTAAAATACTATTAGACTGTTATTTTATTATGCTTCCGCGCCGACTTCCGAGGGTGGAGGCATTTTGTTTTTGGGTTGTCAGTCTGTACGTATGTCCATCCGGTCCATTCTTGTGAACGGGAAATCCAAGGAACACCTGGCGGGAATTTCTTCAAATTTGGCACAAACGTCCACCTGGACTCAAAGATCAACTGATCAGAAATTGGTGGTCAAAGGTCAAGGTCACTGTGACCTTACGTCCGTCCCATTCTTGTGAAAGTGATATCTCAGGAACGCCTTGGGAAAATTTCTATAAATTTGGCACAAACGTTGACTTGGACTCAAAGATTAACTGATTAGGTTTTGGTGGTCAAAAGTCAAGGTCACTGTGACCTCACAATACCCGTTTTTGGCCATAACTCAATAATTCATGTCTCAATGAATATGATAATTTCACACAAATGTCTAACAGGATTACATGATGAAGTGATGACATTTTAGACAGACATGGATGGAAACTGCAACTTGCCTGACTTGTGTGTGTAGTTCTTAATGTTATTTTATTTTTTCTCCACAACCATTGGGCGACCCCCAGAAATTATCTTGTGACCCTGTTGGAGGGCCCGACCCCCAGGTTGAGGACCACTAGACTAAGCTACTGTACTGGTTTAACTTTTGTATTATTGGGCCTGAAATGATCACATGGAAAACCAGTGGAATGGTTTGTGATTGTACCTGCTCAGGTATGCTGATGCTGAGCTGACAACCAAGTTTTGGTGTCACAATTTTTCTAATAACAAAGTCAAATAGACAAAGTGCAAAGAATAGCACATCAGACTGTAGGAGACAAATACATTTTCTGCCGCTTACACACATAAAATGATGTTGGAAGCTCCTAAGGCTGGACCGAATGCTTCAAAGCTTCTACCTTTGCCATTGTAATTGATCCCCAAATCAGTATTTGAATCCTTTGTTTTAATTATTAATTATTATTAGTTATTGTCAGACAGATATTGCTGTTTGTTATGTGAAGAGGAGTGTGTGTGTGTGTGTGTGTGTGTGTGTACAGTAGTGTGGTAGAAGGCACTGTCCCAGGCTGAAACGGGGGAGATGGAGATAAACAGACAGAAGAACATGTCAGCCTGCTTCGAATACCTTTGAATATTTCTCACCGAAGCTCTGAAGCTGGTATGTGGGACAGCCCTAGAAGCTGAATCAGAGCTTAAAGGAATAGTTTTGTGGGGTTCTATGAGGTACTTAACCATAGTCGGTGTATTACCTACAGTAGATGGCAGTTGACAGCAAAAACAGATTTTAGCCACCTAAAAGAAAGGTACACTTCCTTTTAGTGGCTAAAATAGGTTTTGCTGCCAGCCCCGAGCACAACAGGAAATTGCTTTGGTTCCGTGCGGTAACTCCGGTCTGTTTCTACAAACTGGGGGCTCGCCAATTGCCATCTACTGTAGGTAAATACACTGACTATGCATAAGTACCTCATACAACCCCACTTCAAAACACCCAATCTATCCCTTTAATCATTTTTGACCCACAACTGCACTCACTAAAGGAAGTTCATTTTTCATTTCTGAGTGGTTGACTCAACTCTTTGGTTGTTCTGTGGGCTATAATTAATGATCTTGTTGTATCAAATTGCTTATTTGTTGTAGAATATTCACACTTTTTTTTTATCTTTTGCCCCGTTTTTACTGGGATTTTGTTCTCAATGCTCCTCATTATTCAAGATACTTAAAATGTTTGACTGGTTGGGTTTTGTTAATTGGTACATTGGGCTGTATATGCACTATATTGGGTTATTCTCTGGGTGTTTCTGTTAAATAATCTGAGACAGAAGCCAGTGAAGCCACTTTTTAAGCATCTTTCCCTCAGACTCCTCTCTTTTCCTCTCCTCTCCTCTCCTTTCCTCTCCTCTCCAGCCAGTGTCTTCAGTGTCAGTCCTATTGGATCCTCAGCGTTTATAATGTGATAATAAGGTGTGAAAATGGAGACACAATGGAGCAGTGAGGATTGGGCCTTCCACTGGTCCCCTCTCACACTCTGCCTGTCTGCTACCAGGACACACACGTTCACACACACTCCGTCACATACTGGAGCGACAACTACACACACACACACACACACACACACACACACACACACACACACACACACACTCAGTACAATTAAATCAAGCTGCACATATCATTGGTAAAATATAGCAGAGACCAAGAAAATAACATTTATGCAAGTAAAAACAAGCCTGATCCAAAATGCCAGCGCAAAAATGAATTAGATAAAAGAAACACAATCATATTAGATGGAGGGAGGACAATGAATATTTCCATGAGATCTTTGAAACTCATAGTTGGTAGCAAACAACAAGCATATATATAAGTTTTTCAACTCATGGTCATGCATTTTGTGTGTGTCCTCAGAAGTCCCGGCGTCTGACAGAGAGACAGAGCGTAAAGAAGGCCACGGGGCGGGCACTGAGGATGGAGAACAAGACGAGCACGACGACCGCGATGACAGAGATCACGACGATGACCTCGATGACGAGTCCATCTTCACCTGTGACAACTGTCAACACGACTTTGACTGTCTGGCTGAGCTCACTGAACACAGAACCAACCACTGCCCAGCAGGTAAGATTGTTCATGTGGATATTGTGATGAACAGTGTGTGTTCTTTCCAACTGACCAGCCTCACGTCACACTCACAGTTTATGAAGTTTCTCATAAAAAAACACAGAAACAGAGCAGCTAAATGTCCAACATTATGTCAAACCTAGTGATAGAAACCTTTGATTGAGATACAGTAGTTGACAAGAGAAAAGTAAAAGCAAGAGGAAGAGGAAAACCACAGGAAACCGAAAGAAGGAAAGAGAAATTAGCCTGGCACTGTCACCTGTAGTAGTTTAGAATTTCACAACAGTACAACATTTTCCATTTTCTTAATGGTTAAATCTGTTATTCCCTTACCCGAGGACATTTTCAGAATTCTCAGAAAACTAAACTTGAGTTCTTTAATAAAAAACTTGAATCAGTAGTACTTGTGTCCAGCTACAGTAAATGGTTGGAGGTTTTTTTTTTGTGTTTGATTCCTATTTGAGGAATAAAATACATCAGACCGGCAATACGTCATCCAGAGTAGACTCTCACGATCACGCTCCCTTTTGGGGGAAAACAATCTCACTTCCCTCATAGACGCCAACAGAATAAATGGAAGAATTTGAAATATGTCTCCAAACTTCTACTTTAAACAAACCTGTGATAGGAATAACGCTATGCTGAAGACTTGCTGTGTAGTTGGTTGAACAAACAATCAATCCAATCTCTGATTTGTCCCCCTGCCATGTCCTAAAAAAGATATTATAGAGGGGCTTTATGGCTCCAAGACCAGACCAGCAACGCGCCATAACCGAGGCTGAGCTCCATTTTGGGGGAAAGAAACTCGCTGTCACAGGAAAATGCTGAAAGGCTGTTGTGTAGCGGGTTAACTGAGGTTTTCACACTGACATTTAAGGCACATACGATACATTAATATTTACTGTCTGTCTGGTAAATGGCTAAATTATGCTTTTGACAGTGACTAGCATGGCTAGTTAACTAGCTTGAGTGGGAGGCTGCTGCAGTAATACAATACAGTCATACATTAACTTTATAGCAGCATCAGACTGTTGTCTCCAACTAAATCTCAGCCTATAGAGCAAACAGTTGGCTATTAACATGTTTATTTACAGACAACACTTAGCCTAACGTGATTCAATCAAATATATATAGAAGTCTGGATAAGCAATGTCCGGCCACTGTGTTGGACGGGGGAAGACTGAAGGGACATGGCGGTGATCAACCTTAATTTATTAAGGCAAGATCGCAAAATAATTATCAGACATGTGGATAAAACAAACGATTGTTTAACAAGAGATGAATGCATACGACCTTGTCAAAATTACAATGCAAACATACTTGAAATTCCATTGAAGTCTATGGGATCTTCGGTCTTCTATCCCCCAAAAGGGGGCGCGGCCTTGACTTTTTGTAGTACCTGTATGTGCCAGTCTGATGTACTATATATGTTATCACATAGTTTACACAAATTTACCACCAATTAAATGTGGTACTAAAGTGATTTTGTATTTGGTGTATATTTGCGCTGCATGTGACTATAGGTGCTGTGATTTTAGACCAAGGTGGCAAAGATGAAACAGTTTAAAGTTGTAGGGTTGTGATAAGGCCGTCAGACATTACCAGTCTTATGGGTCTGTGGGTGACTCAGGCTCTCCCCTGTTTCTCAATACCTATAGCTATTGGATTCAGTTATATCCATGTGTCCCGCAGGGACAGACTTGTGCATGTACATGCACACACACAGACACACACACGCACACACACAAAAGCCGTTATTAGTACTGGTGTAATTAATGGAGGGGCTGAAAGGAACGCGGCGGGGGCATCTGGTTCCTACAGATTAATCCAAACGCTCGCTTAACAAGCCAACACACACACACGCACACACATACACACACACACACACATACACACACTTACACACACTTTCTTGCTACTGCAAGGCAGTCTGCCTCTTAGCGTGTGAGAGTGTGTGTTTACTTTTGATAGGGGGATGAAGAAATCGGGAGAAGGGGGATGGAAGGCTTTGTTTAAACTGGTAAAGATAGTGTTTCCAGAGAGAAAGAAAGACCCCTGACTCAGCAACCTCTCATTCACCCGCTGGCTTGACACCCAATCCCACCAGAGTCATTGGTCTTAGGTCTCCCATACAGTCTTAGAGAGATGCTTGGAGAGGCAGTACACATCTTAAACATTCAGGATCCACACACATTTTTTTCCATTATTTATGTTCTTGCCAAAGCAACCAGACTCCATTGGAAAAAAACAGTAATTTCTACTTTGCAGAACTCTTGATTTGCTGGTCTAGCGCTGCCTGAATTGGTTAGTTTGTTTGTGTTATTGTGTGATTTTGGTAAGTTCGGATTCACAAAAAGTCACACAATAGCATAAAACAAACTAACCGATCGAGGCAGCGGTAGACCAGCAACCTCTGTGCTCTCCAAGGTAAAATTACATTTTTTTTCGATGGAGTCTGGTGGCTTTAGTGAGAGCATAGATGGATACAACGGTTTCAATTCCCCGTTGGAAAAGGCTGTCTGACGGCAAGATAAAGCAGTGGAAATATTCTAAATATAGTGTACATTTAAACTGATATTGATTTTTTTTTTTAGGTGGGCCTTTCTTTTAGGTACATTTTTTTCTTGCCTTTTCTTTCCCTATCTGACCTCTGACACACATAGACACAGTCATTTACTTCTACATGCCGTGTCACATTCAGACACACACGTAGCACACACAGAGAGCATCACACCGCCAAAAGCGCGGGGCTGCTGTCAGAGCGCTGGATGTGGCCTGTGATTTCAGCACAGGAGTCTGGGGAGGGCTACATGTTGCTGAGCGAGAAAGCAGAGGGAGGGTGAGAGGCAGCGCAGAAGAAAGAAATGAAATGAAATGATAAAACATGCTTTTCCCTGGAGAATGAGTAGTTGAGATTGCACAGTAATCCCCCAGCTCAGCGGGACGCGTGTGTGCACTTGCATGCAGGGGTTTGTTGTGTATGTTCATCCGTGTGTTGGTGCGTGTTGTTGTGTATACGGTTGTACATGTCTGATGTGTATGCCGGAGAGTGTATGAAGTTAGTGGTGGGACCACAGCTTTCTGATTATTATTGAGGAGAAGGCTAAATTAAAACACATGGACTATAGAATCCTTTTAAGTTCTCTGGTAGAGACCCCTGGGAGCCAGTTTAGTAGAAGGGCATGGGACGCACACACACAAACACAAAAAAAACACACAGCCTACTGGGGATAAACACATGCCACGCTTGATCTGCATGAGAAAGTTAATGTGTTCATGTATTTTGTAGTTTGATGGTGTATGTGTTTGTCCCTGAGCAGAAACCAAACAACTCCTACATCAGCCATCTTGGTTGGGGGTGACAGACGGGAGCCATCTTGCCAGATGTAGCTAGTTATGATGTAGTAGGACCAAAATACACATAGAAGTTGAACCCAAACCACAATTATTCCCAGTTTGTCATCAGCACAAACCATTGCTGGGCCTATACTGATTTGAACCCAGAGCAACTTAACATTAATGTAGAAGCATAGAAATAGAATAGGAGTAGAACGACATTCCCATTCAAATCAACGTGTAGCAGGGTGGTCAGAGCGGCGGCCGTTCTTATGTGTACTGTTGCAGTTGCGACCGTTGTAGCGGGATAACTTCCATACATCGACATATTACGACAAGTCACGAAGTAACTGAGGTGAGGTTTTGCGGTAACGACTAAAACGAGCAGTGGAGTAGTCACGAAGCACAGAGAGTCAGAGTAAATTAGTAAAATTGAACAACTTATGCTTTATCCACACACTTGTCAGCGCAGGAATGCACATTGCTATTGCCAGATGAGTGACAATGTTGTTTGGCTCATTTTCTGTAACCAGTGTAGCATTAAAGCATGGTGGAATTTGCTAACTAGCGAACTAACTATCAGGCTTGCTAGCTTGCTACACTGGTTACAGAAAATGAGCTGAAAAGTGGGCTGGTGGCCAACGGCAGCATTGGGTCTAACAATCCTTTTGTCTCACTCCCTGCTACGCTTCTGCGACGTCACCATTGGTTGGGACACTGTTATCAGCTGTAACCGCTGTATGAGAGCAGGCCTTGAGCTAGCCATTTGGGCACGCTCACGTGCACGAACATGCACTAAAAGCATGCACGCACGGCCGGTCCGGCTATGTCAACAAAGCACAGAGAAGTTCGAATTACAACACTCACAGAGGGAGAGCGACTTAATTCTCTGCTCAGGTAGACATTACTCCACTATAGCTTTATATAACAGATAGTTGTATCCTGCTATATTAATGCTCTGGATATCAAATATAGCACTTTTAATCATAGCTCCAGACAGACAAAACACAGTATTCATTTGTTGCAGGGAATTCAATGAAATGAAGTCGCATGTGAACGAAGTCCTCCTTTGTGACACAAAAAATGTGCTCATGCAGCACAGCCTGCTGCAATTATACAGACTCTCTGCAACAGGAAATTTGAACCTTTCAGTCTTTAGTGCCATTCTATTAAAGTTTCCTGTAGACATGTTGTCCACTGTCAGCAATATGTGATGTACATCTGTGGGTCCCAGGTGCTGGCTTGAGAACCATGTTAGTTAGCGCTGTATTCTCTGCAGAAAAAGCGCTGGTATCTGTAATGCTAACTATACTGTTGCAGCAAATGGGTCCCAAGTTAGCAGCTAGCTGCGGCTATAACATTGAATGGGTCCCAGGTGCGAGAGTGAAGCACCAAGTAATTCAGTGCCACTCTAGCAGAAGGCCTATAAAGAGGCACCATTAATTTGAGTGGAAATTGGACAAACACACACACACACACGCACACACACATACGCGCACACACGGTGGCACAGATCAATGACACATAAATGTGTGTACACCCACTCAAACACGCACATACCCACAGACCCCACACATCTGGTTAATGTAATGCCACATTAATGTGCATGAGCCTGACTGCTCAGCTGGTTGCGTGTGTGATAGAGATTGTGGGCTTCAATTACAATAGCATTGTTATTCCGTTCCACTACAGCTTTAAGCCAGTGTGACGGCTCTGCTTTTAAATTGTGGATAAGATACTCAGTATGCGTGCAAACTGGTTTACCTGACACAACAATAAATCCCATGTACTTCAACATACACTCCTTTATTAGCCTACCGTTATACTGTTTTTTTGGAATTTATTATTAATCCCTGATGATCCGCCTTAAGTTACTCGCCAGAAAATACATTTTACAAGATTACATTTGAACACATCATGATAACGTTATAATTGATTAACCTTCTCCCAATGCGCATTTTTACTAAATAGAGGTTGAATGCATCATAATGTAACTCAACCTCCGTACTTTAGCTGTTAGCTTCATTATTTAGCTGCTAAGTAAGGGATAATGTACAGCGAGCCGGTCATTGTTGGGAAAGAAACCTCGACATGGCCTGTCATCGTCCCTAAGGAGTTTCTTTCACAACAATGACCTGCTAGCTGTACATTATCCCGCTTATTACATGGCTACTTACTTAAGAAATCAATAATTTGACACAAAAACGGTCCGCCAGAGTCCGACATCAGAACTGCGCCAATAGCAACGGTCTGCTATAACATAGCAACGGTCTGCTATACATAGCAACGGTCTGCTATAACATAGCAACGGTCTGCTATAAAAAATAACAGACCATAGAATGCCATGATTGACCAATCAGAATCGAGTATTCAACACAGCCATGTCATAACAGTTAATGTTGCTAGCTCTCCTACTACCAATGTCAACACCGATTTGTTGTTCACCATTTAGTATTATCAGGGGAATTTTCTTTAGTCCCCGGGACGACAGGACGGCATTAGGGGCCGTACACATGCCGCTTCTAAAAACACGTGGAAAACGCCAGCTGTACCTTTTTTTTTTCTTTCCAAGTACTCGGGAGGTTGCGCTGGGTAGCCCTCAAAATGATTAACTTCTCCTCCAAATGTTTACTGTATACTGATATTTACGGAAGAAAGAAAAGGTATTTGCTGGCTATGATGGATTATTCCTCGTCACATGACATGCAGTGCACGCTGCAGAATTCCAAAAGTGGAACAATTTTTATCTCAGGGCGCAGCCGTGGCGGCCCGAAAAATACGCGCTTGGGAACACTTGTGCGCCTCGACAGCATCGCTCTCGTGTTTGAGCGTGCCTGCGACACGTCTACATTGACAACAATGAATTTTAGTACACAAACGATGCGGCATGTGTAGGGCCCCTTAGCCCCGAACCCTGATCACCGATACCTATGGTACCTGCCGTCAGACGATTAGACTGTTATCAGGATATTAAATAGGCGCTATAAGCACTATAAATGTATGTCAATAGGGGCATGCTACGCCCACTAGTAGGTTTTATCATCTATTCATATGGTAGATCACCGAAAGAAGGTATAAAACAACAAAACAGACCTCTAGCGACCGTAGTAATTATGACTGGAGTAGAAGCGGAAGTGAGGCGTTGTAATATAGACAGTGTGAATCTCCATATGGGGTGGAAATCGGGGGCGAAGTTCACATCCCGTATAAAACCAAACGTGGAGTTGTCTTTGTTTTTTCACTTTTAAGCCAAAACTCAAAGTTTTTCCCTAACTTAACTGTTTTTGTTGCCTAAACCTAAAGAAGTTGTAGTTTTGTTGCCTAAAACTGAAGAATCCTTTTTGTTTGTGTTCAAAACGTAACGTTTCATTCCGTTTTACGTTAGAACGTGTTGCTTTTAAAGCAACCGATAATGCCTATGTAATGGACTGATAACAGTTGAATCGGGGGCTACGGTACTGTAGAAAAATGAGGAGGCCACTGTCACACTTTCAGAATTTTGTCATCGTGTTGGTACTGGTTGGTAGTATCGGTACTTTGTTTTATTCCACTTTGGTTTAGAGGCTCTGGGCAAACTTACTTTCTTAGTTGTATATAGTGTGCGATATCTATGTGTGATGTGTGTCTACTACTTTTAGTTCACGTGGGTCTATATACTGTGTACAGTATGAGTTAGAAAGAGACAGAGCAAGAGTGTGAGTCGGGGGAGTGTCGATGGGTCTCAGTAGGAGTCAGAATGTGGAGCAGAGGCTCCCTGAGGAGAGGAGGAGCAGGAAAAAAACTCCTACAGATCAAATGGAGAACATTCTCTGGCCCTGCTCTGCCACATGAACACACACACACGCACACACATACACATCCCATGAGGGAATCCCAAAAGCCATCTTACTGGCCGCAGCATCCCAAGGTTGGGTCAATGTGATGTGTTTGGAGCTTTAAACACACTCACGAGGTGTTTTAAAGCTGCTATGGAGGCCCCTATGTTTGTGCAGCCGCTGTCCATTTACTAGTTATATATAAAAGCTGAAGCACGCAACATGCCAACAGTGTCCACACACACATGCTAGGTGTGAGTGAGAAGGACACAAAAGGGCGAGAGATTGTTAAAGATACGGCAAAAAACACTTGAGGGGGAAGAGGAAGTGATGAGAAGGTAGGCAGCGAGTAAACGAGGGAGCTGTCAGTCAAGGCAGGGGGGCGGAAACTGCCGCTGTCAGTGACAAATAGCGAGTCATTAACCCAGCTAGTCGCTTCTTAGACGGTGAGACGGTGTGGGTGGAAAACGGTGTGTGTGTGTGTGTGTGTGTCTGTGTGCAAGGAGAGAGCCGGATACTGTGCATATTCTTTTCCGAAGGTATTTGTGAGGTCTCTGTTAATTGAGCACATACAGCTGCACTCTCGTCTATTCTCTTTCCTCTCTCAGTGGGGGGGAGGAGAGATTACCAGGGAGCCCTGTCTAGCTGGGAGGGAGGAAAAGAGGGAGGGAGACGTAGAAATAAACAAGGGAGGAAAAGAAGAGGAGTAACTAGGGATGTGATGAAGACAGGTGAAGAGGAGGAGGTGGAGGAGGAGGGCTGGGAAGTGGAGGTAAAACTTTAAAATGTGCAGAGAGGAAAAGTGAAAGACTGAAAAAAGGAAGAAAAAGCACGGAGCACACGGGGAGGAGAGCGCGTCTGTTAGTGCAGGGGGCCCTTGGGTGACTGGTTTGCCTCCCACAGGACATCTCCCCACTGCTAAGCTCTTACCGTCTGTCGCAACCCGCTGTCACACACACACACACACCCTCTCGAGCACAGAGAAACACACACCACACACACACCTCGCTGCGTCTGTCGTCAGGATAGCAGCTGAGTCCTGTGAGGCCAAGACTCTTATTAAAACCACAGATCACTTTCTACAAGAGAGGAAGGAGAGGTAGGAGGGGTGTAATCTGAAACAAAATTACAGACAGCCTCCTGCACTCTGGCCTGACACTGACTGTGTGTGTGTGTGTGTGTGTGTGTGTGTGTGTGTGTGTGTGTGTGTGTGTGTGTGTGTG
>CAKAOH010020962.1:0-72912 GCA_916701665.1 Sebastiscus tertius | reverse complement strand
ATATTTTGATAGTTGAACGGTTTCTGTAGCTGAAAGTATGCAGGAGAAGTTAAACTGCAAAAAACGAACAGAAGAAATAGTTGGAAGTTGAAGAAGTTGAATAAAGATTCAAAGAACAATACTGTACTTAGAAACTACAGCTAGCTACAACAATACACTGATAATAACATAATAGCTTTAGTCACTTACTGTCAGGATGTCTTTCCCTCCACTTTCTGTCTCCTTGTGCCTGTAATAACAATACCTAGGCAGGGTTGCTTTCGTTTTCAAAACTCGGCGGTCAGAGATGTTCTTTAATGGTCTTTTAACGTAAACTGAACAAAGAAGCCGTCTCTGCAGAATGTGCAGTAACGTTAATTACAAGCTATTCAATTCTGTATTCATTTGCTCAGGTTTTTCTGTGCCATGTGGAAGCGATTCATTGATAAAAGGCTAGAGAGTATACAGGATGTAGCGACAGACAACGGAAGTGTGTGAGTGCGGTGCTTGTCCACCACTTAGTGGAAGAGAAAAAGCTGGGTCGCTGAATTCAACAATTGGTTTCGCGTTGCAGACTGCCGCTGCAACACAAATAAATAGAGATCTTGTTTCATCGCGGAGTATGTCTCCCTGGTGGTCTAGTGGTTAGGATTCGGCGCTCTCACCGCCGCGGCCCGGGTTCGATTCCCGGTCAGGGAACTAGTGTTTTGCTCTGTTAAAGGTCCCATATTATGCTCGTTTTCAGGTTCATACTTGTATTTTGTGTTTCTACTAGAACATGTTTACAAGACAAGACAAGACAAGACAAGATGAACCTTTATTAATCCCTGGAGGGAAATTCGGGTGTCAAAGCAGCAAAATCAGCAAACATTAGCAAACTGAGTGAAACTCAGGAGAGGTAAAGATATACAAAATTATAAAAATAATAATAGAGATATAAAAAAAACAGAGTGAATGGGTGAACATAGTGTGTACAGTCCGTCAATAAATAAATGTAGTATGTACAATGAATAAATGTAATATGTACATATGTGCAGTCTATAAAGTGGTATATAGGGTGTAAAGTGCGCCAGTGGTTAGATGCTTAATGTTAAAAAAAAAGACATTATTTTCCTCATACTGTCGGCCTGAATATACCTGTATTTACCCTCTCTGTCTGAAACGCTCCGTTTTAGCGCATTTAGACGAAATTGCAACAAAATTGCAACAAAATTGCAACAGAATTGCATTGCTAGGCAACAGCTTGGGTCCATGTTTACTTCCTGTCAGCTGATGACATTCACATACACTGAATCCAGGAAATAAACTGGGACATATTTAGAATGTTTTTCCTTTTAAAATTGTGTAAAGGGTCTAAATATTGTATGTCCGTGACATCACGAATGGGCAGAAATCCTGACAGCTTGTTTCAAACGCAGAGTTTCTGAATACGGGCTGTGTGTATTTCCGTGTGGATTGAGTATTTCGATACTTTCACAGTATTTATATAGGAGTTAAGCCTGCTTTATAATAAAAAAAAACATGAAAATCTCACTTTTTTATAATATGGGACCTTTAAAAGGCACAGATGTAAACAAATAGCAACTATACAACTATAGATATTTGCACTATAGTCTTACAGCGATACCTAGCAGCCACACTGACGATAAATTAATATATATCAAAAAATATGCAATCATCAAATTGATGGAAATGGTCACTTTTAGGTAAAGAAATGTATCAGTAGAATTGTTTTCCCTGTTGTTGAATTTTTTTATGTTTTCAGTTACTACAGAGTAGAAACCTATAGCTGGTGGTAGTCATGTGTTGTCAAGGCAAGTTGTTATACCTCTGATGATTAACACGTCTGACAGTGAAATATCCAATATGAAGACTTTTTAAATTGCACTACAGGTATCCAGTTCAACAGATGCATATAAAAGATTTAATAACGAGTCTTGCCATCACACAAACACACCAGAAAATTTGGACCACATACCAAATAGAAAATCCCCCAAAGTTGTTTAACTGTGTGGATTTTAAATATTCTTTAACTCAGCTAACTGTTAAATATAATTTTCTGTAAATTCTACTTTCTAAAATGGATGTCTAAATGTTTTTCTAAGCCTTCTATACAATTCCAGGAATAAAATTCTTTATTTATTTATGGTTGGTTGGTAACATTTTTAAAAAGTTATACATTTATAAAAAAAAATACAGATTCTCTAACTTTTAAAAAGAATTACCAATTTTATTAAATGTTACTGATTTGGTAACGTTTAAAAAAGTTATCAACTTTAATTACAAGATTGCAATTTAATATATATATTTAAAAAATACTAATTTCGTAAATATATCTAAAAGTTTCCAATTTTATTAAAAAAACGTAATGTTTTGGTTACTTTTTTTTTAAAAAACGTTACAAATTTTATTTTAATTTAAAGTTAAAGTTATTGACCGTATCTTTGTACTTTTACACTAAACTTAGTTTTCAGTGTATTCACCATCAACACATTGCTTTAGATGTAACCAGAAAAGCTAAGTAGGTTGCAGGGTGTTTGAAATCTTTTGATCTTGCGGTGTATGTATGAGAAAATTAAGAAACAGGAAAAAAAGCCTCATTGTTTCCTGAAGCGTTTTACAGTAGGCTATGTGACGTCATGCTTCTTCTTTCCCCACAAATGTGTTATTGTCTTCAGTCATTGAGAGCACTGACAGCCAGCGACACAGTGGAGGGACGGCAGGAGGTAATGGCTTCTTAGTTTTGGTTTTGATATTTATAGTAATGATATTGTAATATTTAGGAGGATTTTGTGTTAGATTTTATAATTTTTGATAAGGGAGTAGTACAGCTGAGCGTCTAAACAAAACTAAGTGCTGATAACTCATCCTTTGTTGAAAATATAAAAGCTTACAGTTGAAAATGTGTATGTTGTTAAAACTCATTTAAATGTAACCGAGAGGAGAATTACGGAAAGCTGTTTGTATTTGTATTTTATTACGAGCCCATTGAGATGTCTTACTTGATGTCAGTCACGACATTTAAGCATTTAAAAAGGGGAAGTATGAACAGCCAGGAAATTACTTAAGTTAGTGTGGACTGATATGACAGTTTCTCTATGTAGCTGTATGTGGCCAGACCCTGTATGCTCAGTCGTATGTCTGTTTCTCTGTCTTTGTGTGTGTGTGTGTGTATGTAAAACCCTTAGGTTGGCTATGAAGCTGTTTCCTGTCCATCCAATACTGTGGTCCAGTTTGCTCGTTTGGTGTGCCTCACAAAGTGGTGGGTAACCTTTGACACCACACACACACAGACACACCCACACAAACACACACACACACACACACACACACACACACACACACACACACTGTCGATATAAGTCAGTGAATGACGATCCATGAATATTAAAGTTAAAACGTGTCCCACAACTCTTCTTTAGTGATTTAGTTTGATTGGTCAAACATTTTTGGCTATCTAGCTTTCATCAGGGTGGTGTGGTGCAGCTTCCGCTTTCTTTGAATACGGTATTCAAGGAAACCGCCTTCCTACTTCGACACTGATTAATACCCAAAAAATGTTGATGAATCAAGAAAGGTTTTACTGCACATGAGAATGTGCTGCATGGACGGACTTGCATTGACGCTCACACTTTTCTGTCTGTCGCTGAGTATGAGTCCTAAAAAGTTAGATCTTGACACAGGGCCGGCTCTAGCCCTTCTGGTGCCCGAGGCAAAATTTGGATTTGGAGCAGTGTTTAGTCAGCTTCACTACAATTTACACTTTTGTTTACAAATAAGCACCGTATGTTGGTCTCAACCAGTCTTCCCTCGCGCGCCTCCAACTTGTGCAAAATGCTGCTGCTCGCTTTGTTAACCAACACTTCCAGACGTGAACACATTACCCACCGTACTTTACTCGCTCTATCGGCTTCCAGTTCGCTTTAGAATCGATTTTAAAGGTCCCATATTGTAAAAAGTGAGATTTTCATGTCTTTTATACAGGTTTAACTTATATATAAATACTGTGAAAGTATCAAAATACTCAATCCACAGATAAACACACACAGCCTATTATTATTTTAATATTTTTATTGTGTTTTCCCTCGTGCTATTACTCTAGATATAAGTCCTCTTCCAGCAGAGACGGAGGCCATCAACCATGATGTCTGTCAGGCTGAAAAGGATCCCGGCAACGTGAGAATCAAAATGTTCTTTTAACTACCAAAGGGCCACACAGCCACAATAAAAGCCTGCTGCTTTAAAATACAGATGGGATGTCTATACTCTGTTCTTTATGTTTGTCGAACTGTTTCAGATCATTCAGCTGAATCCTCCGGTGCAGGAACATTATGTAGAGGAGGAGAAGGTGACTGATAACGTCTTCCGCTGCCTCCTTTACCCAACAAATCTGCTCAACTGCTCCTGGTCATTCCACACTTTACAGAAGGATACTCGCCTCTTTGTCAATATCAGGTATTCATTCATTCTTTTTTAAATGACACATTACCCATATAGCATAGCTATGAAGAGTATGAATTAAGACTGTCAAAGTTAACGCGATATTATTAACGCAAATTTGTTTTAATGTCACTAATTTCTTTGACGCATTATCGCAACTTGTGATTTTTAGGTTGTAGAGCTAAAGCTAGAGTGAAGATATCTGGTATCATATGAAACTATTTACATATATTTGTGTAAAGCAAGCATATTTGCCCACTCCCATGTTGATAAGAGAATTAAATACTTGACAAATCTCGCGATTAATCACGATTAACTACGGACAAGCATGCAATTAACCGCGATCAACTATTTAAATCTATTGACAGCTTTAGTATGAATATGAATGCATATTTACAATACAAATGTATGAACTGTTTCAAGTGTGTATCTCTTTCTCTGTCTGCTCTCCCAGTATCTGTGATGACGATAGAGCAGTTCATCCTCTGGACCTCTCGTCTGAGGAGAGAGTCGGATCATTGTCTTTGACTCTGTCTGTTGACCCTGACTCTCTTGTCGTGATCCTCCGCTTTAACATAAGCCTGCACGACGAGTGGACGGTCTACACCTCCGCATACGACAGGGACATTCTAGGTAACACTCCAAGACAAAAGGGTGCCTTCAAAATGAAACTCATGAGCTAGAATTCACAATTACCATCGAGAACCACAAATCTTGGGACGAATTTGTTAGTGTGATAAATAGTATGTACAATTTTTTCCAATTTGTTGGGGATAACAAATTGATATGGGAGAAGCCATGTTGTTTCTCACTGAATATTAGAGGAATGGGAGAAAAATAATTCCTTATATGTTTATCAGTACATTTGTGATTTTTAACATTTATTCAGTTAACAAATAAGGCAGGTTCCGATTCCCGTAACTCATTTCATCAGCTGAGGGATTCCACTAGGAATAGCATTTGATATTTTTTGTAAGTGACAGGAAACATTTTTAGTTCTGAGACATTTTTCGTGGCTGAGAAGCTGATCAAGTTGACAAGAAAAAGGATATTCCTGTCCCAACTCCCAGTATCTGCAGAACAAGCAGCAGAGCAGACAAACAGCCAGGCAGAGTAAGATGGGTCGTCACAGTACTTTAATTAATTTGGTGAGCTGAATGTTCAGGTTAGGTTTAGACTGTATACTGCAGAGAGTCCACAACAGACCTTCCGACTGAATTGTTACGATTATTTCACTAATGTTTGGTTGTGTGTGCCACAGAGGTCCTGTCTCCACCCCAAAACATCTCTGCATCATTCAAAGACGGAGGCCTGTTGGTGACGTGGGGTATACCCCCCCATCAAGAAGACATTAACCCTTCATGCTTTGAATACCAGCTGGACATGGGTGACCAGGTACAGTATGGATATGGTTGTTGATTATTCCATCAATCATATATATGCAGTGGTGGAAGAAGTATTCAGACTTTTTACGTCAGTGAAATAACAATACTACAGTGTAAAAATAGTAAAAGTCCTGCGTTCAAAGTGTTACTTAAACCTGCAGTAGGCAGAATGTTTTTGGCATCATCACTTTAATGTTGTAGCTGGTAAAGGTGGAGCTAATTTAAAGTACTTTACATACTGCTAATTCATCATAATGTATTAGTTGATTTATTTATTTATTTTCTATTAATAATCTGAATATGCAAAGTAACTAGTAACTAAAGCTGTCAGATAAAGGTAGTGGAGTAAAAAAGTAACATCAAATGTAAATACTCAAGTAAAGTACCTCATAATTGTACTTAAGTACAGTACTTGAGTAAATGTACTTAGTTATACTCCACCACTGTATATATAGTTTCATTTAGCGCATTGTTTTCTGGTGCTCATAAACAAGAACAATCTAGGTAAACCTACTGAATGTTTTATCTTTTAAAAACAGGAAGGACCCAAAACTTTGTCCCACCAGCTGTCTTACACAGAGGCCAATGCAGATCCCACCCGCTCCTACAGCGTGAGGATGAGGGTGAGGAATATGGATTTCTGTGGGACTTCTGAGTGGAGTGACTGGAGTCACGCCGTCAGTGAGTGCTGTTTGTTAAAGTCGTCTCAATTAGCGGTTCAACCAAAGGCTGGTGACCTTTTATCATCTCCATCCATCGGTGTTGATATCTGGAAGTCTCTAACTACACTGTATTATATTTTAAGCATATTTATGTGGTTGTGTGTTTGCAGCGGTGGAACAGTCAATTTACAAACTCAACACTCTGGTGATCATCTCAATTTCACTGGGAATACCCATGATCCTCCTGGCTGTGCTGCTGCTGGTGCGCCATCAGAGGTACTGTTTCTGTCTCTAACTGAATGACTTGACTTGACTTCTGACACAGACTTGTCTTCACACCTGCTATATTTGTTATCCGCCTTGGTGAGCTGTTTTTCTAATCTGATACCATAAACTCTATTTTTTAAATGTGAAACGGTGTCAGACAGAAGACAAAACATGACCCCGGCGTCAGCAGAATGGGCGAAGCTAAGTGAGAAAATGGAGAAAGGAGAAGTAAGAGGAGTGTACGGGTAGTGGTGGTGACTTTTTGTTTTTCTGAAAAACCACCGCAAAACATCCACCCTACACTTCCTAGAGGTTCAGACAGAAACCCCCCTGTACTGTACAAGGTCTAAAATAGCCAAGCAGGGGAAAAACACAACATGACAGAAAATGCAAAAGAACACAAAGGAAGGATGTGCTTCTTTCTGTGACGGTTTCACTTGATTCAGTCCACTATTTGTTTTAAAACAAAATGCATATCAAAATTCTGATTTTTTTCCAATGCAAATGGCAGCAGAATGAGTTTAAAATGTGTACATTTGTGCTTAAACCTGCAGTAGGCAGAATATTTTTTGGCATCATTGGGCAACAATTCCATAATAACCTTTCAGCATATTATAATTCAAGTGTTCTGAGAGTTTTCTGAGAGAAAACTAGACTTCTGCACCTCCTCATGGCTCTGTTTTCAGGCTTTAAAAAATCTAGCCCGTGACGGGAGACTTTGACCAATCACAGGTCATTTCAGAGAGAGAGAGAGAGAGAGAGCATTCCTATTGGCTGTTTATTCAACGGAGGCAGCTGTCAATCACTAGCAAACTCTGATCAAACTAGGCAGCACTGATCAAATATGAATCAATATTCTGTTACTGTAATGCCTATTTCTCGCCTCAAATGTTTTCAGCAACATCTTGTAGTGTACTGTTTAGCTGTAAAATTAGAAAGTTTGCTCCGGCTGGTGGGCAGTGCTTGGTATTTCCTCAACTGATCTCAACATGGCTGCCGGGTCACAAACTTTTTCATTTTACAGCTAAACAGTACACTACAAGATGTTTCTGAAAAAAAATTGAGGCAAGAAATAGGCATTACAGTAACAGAATATTGATTCATATTTGATCAGCGCTGCCTAGTTTGACCGTTTGATCGGAGTTTGCGAGTGATTGACAGCTGCTCAGAGACGGCAAGGCTACAGATCAGCTCTGATTGGTTGTTTTCCTCCGGTCTGTGAAATCCTGCAGATGCCATTAGGAGCACCAGAGGACACAGAGGCACATGATTTTTTTCAGATTATCTGTCTCATGCGCTACTGTCAGGTTATAGAAACTGTTTAATAAAAAACACGTTTTTTTAATCATATTTGCTCTATTTCTACCCACTGCAGCTTTAAGGCTTATTGTGTGTGTGTGTGTTTCAGGGTGACTAAGGTTCTGTTTCCTCCGATTCCTCACCCCCCGGCAAAGTACAAATGTTTCCTCGAAAAAAATGACACATTCAATGTAAGTACACACACACGCTCACACACTTTACCACTCACCCAACCACAAACACCCGTGTTCAAATGGTGCCAATGTTTTTTTTGTGTGTGTGTGTGTATGTGTGTGTGTGTGTTGTGTTATTTCCAGCTCTTCTACCCTGCCCCGTCAGCTGAGCCCGTGGAGGAGATCACAGAGGTGGAGGACACGGAGCAAAAACCCGGAAAGACATTATAAAAGCAATATGGGAAGGACATATTTAAAAAAAAATAATAATAATAAATAAAAAAAACGCCTGAGGTAACGCCATGCACTGCCAGGTGTTGAATGCATGTTTAATGTGTATAGGCGTGTATTTGTGTGGACATTGTGGTTTTATGTTGCTCATGTTTGCAGTTTGCAGTCCATCAGGCCCAGTAAGTTAGTTTGTGACACTGTAATACATTTTAAGACATGTAAAAGTATACCAACAGGACTGCAAAACACGCTTAAGATATCATATAAAGGAAGATTTTATTCATCATGGTCATTGACTTTTTTTTAAAGGTTTTATAAATAACATTTTTATGTAGACAAATATTTAATATATATATATATATATATATATATATATAATTAATCATGTAAAATATATGTTTTGTTTATATCTGCGGAAGATGTCTGACATCTGGTTCCCACTTCCAACAAGGCCTGTGAGCCAATAGTAAAACAACGTTGGTATCACGTGGTATCTCTGGGTCATCAGTTAGTGTGGGAAAAAAAACAGATAAATGGCTGAAATTGACGGCAAGTGCCTGACAACGACTTGTTGTGAAGTAAATGCAATGTAACGGGGAGGGGGGAGAATGCGACATCTAGTGGCTGAATGTTGTCAATGTTATCAATAGCAACTTTAATTATTAATTTAAACAAAGGATGAGTTTTGATGAAATACACATGCTCTGCCTGAACTTGCTTGTTAGCTGGTCCTTAAACGCAGCTCTAGTGCTTCTACAAAATGTGTATACCGTTTTGAGTGCGAAATAAAGTCGAGTGATATACTATAATATCATATGCTCATTTAAAGTGAATTCATTTGTTCAGCCTTTATTTAATGGTCCAATGAGAGAAGTTCACTCTCTCTATGGGAGCCGACATGGGACAGTAAAATAGGTTGGATAACGCCAATGACCTCGTGTTGCAAACATGAATAAAATAAATTAAAGTTACATGGTGAGATATACCCACTATAGATTTTATGATATGTCTTTCCTGCAGTGCAACATTTCCTGTATTGTTACACTCTATTCTGCTACAGTGACTTTAGATCAGTTAAAATATGTGCAGACAAACCACACAGATCAAATAGATCACTGTACTCAAGTGGGACTTCACCTAGCAGATATAAAACATAAAAACCCATCAACTCTGTGTGTGTTTGTAGACAAAAACATAACAATACACGACCACAATTATGTAAAAATATATTTCTTTTATGACACAAAACATCATGATACACACAGATAGTAGTTAATAGTTTGGAACCCGTTGACAGGCAGACAGCCTTTCTCACACACAATGACGGACCACAAAATGAAACCGCAGCAACAGAGATAGTGTGGGATATATTTTCACACATTACTTCTTTTTTTTTTTTTTTAACAAAAAACAATGTTCCCACAGTTCAATGACTTTCAAAGTCTCTTGAGTACTTTAGTGAAACGTGAAATTGACAAGGTTTGCATACACTACAGTGGCCTCTTTTTCATAATCTTGTCAAGTAATACACCCAATGTGAAGTAAACTGATACTAAAAGAGACACAAATACTGCTAAAAAAAAAAAATCTGAAATATAGTACACAGATCCTTGATGTGCCACATGCTGCATCTCACTTGTCCACCTGATTAATGGCGCCAGTCTGCCAAGCTATAAAGGCATGGCCTCAATACACCGAGCTGCTGCTGCTACACGTTTCCATGTAGACAAACTCTGTGGAGGACACCATTGAAAATGTGTAAGTGTTGATGAGTGAGTTCCTCATGAGCCATGACGGACATTTCATAGCTGAAAAACAACTCTTTTACGATGCTCCGCAAACATAAAAACACACAGTGAAGTCACAGAGAGTGTATCTGTGTGTGTGTTTGTGCCTGTGTGGTTGCATGGATCAGATTTAACTGTGATGTAACAAGTGTGTGTGTGTGCGTGTGTGTCATACCTTGTCCAAAGCTGGTGTATTGTAGCTGTGCTTTGTCCAGAGGGTCTGTGAGGGGGGCTATACCCACGTCAGACGCTGCACCCCTTCTGCAGCTCTCTAGCAGTGTTTCCAGAGTCCTAAAACTCTGCAGTCGGACTTCTGAATCCTGGTAATCACATACAAACCATGAATTACATACTTGTGTGTGTGTGTGTGTGTGGGCGTGTATTACCCACGTTGTAAATTGGGACATACACTTGTTTACACAGTCACATTGTTGGGACTCCTCTTCCAAATAGGAACAAAATGCACATCCCCATAGGCAAGTAGCAGTTACAGTTAGGGTTAGGGTGCTTTCCCATTAGGGACCTGGGCCCGGATCCGGGTACACTTGTCCCCAAAGTGCAGTTTGATTGATTAGTGTGAACGCTCGGGCACGGTTCGTCGATCCGTACTCGAGTCCACTTGAAAAGGTGGTCTGGAGTACAAATCATGTGGACTCGGGTACGGTTCGCATCAGGTGTGAAAGCTAACCGTACTGAAACACGGAAGTGGACCGCTATTTAACGCGAGTAGTTTTGAAAGGGTAGGCTTTTTTCAACGCCGCTGGTCTCCTCTGAAATCTGTATACATACAAAACTGTTTCATATCTACAATATGTCTGTATATGCGTGCAACATGCGCCGATCTCATGCTCTGAGCTGCATGGCCATGGATGATACAGCAGGAAGGCCGGCTAGAGGTTCCTTAAAATATTTCAACAATAGTCGATGGGGTTGAGCGATGTTTATTATTTTATTTAGCTGATTTAATGGTCTGTCTGCGAAGAACGAGAGATGATCAGCTGTTCAGCGGGCAGAGAGAGAGACGGATTGGGGAGTGGGGGGAGACAATGTGTAGAGTCGTCCTACTTTCACATCAAACTCGATGAAATAAAAGTTTATTTCAACCAAAACAGAGTTGGTGATTGTTGGAAAGACTAACGACGACAGTATTGGTGAGTTTTATTTTGTTTCTGTCAAGTTTGAATGAAGTGTCTTACGATGCTCCGCCACTAGAACAGCTGATCTCAACATAAACAAATACACGTGGATGATGATGCAAGTGTACTCGGGTACGGAACAAATTTACTAATGTGAAAGCTGAGCAGAGAGGGGAGGGCAATCATACTCAGGCACGGTACAGATCAATCGTACCTAATGTGAAAACTCCCTTAGTCCCAGGTAAGTCTCCAGGAAATTAATGCAATGTCCTCAAAAGTTATGAAAACAGGACTGTGTGTGTGTGTGTATGTGAACTTGTATTACCCATGTATTGGGGACATAAATCTGTGAAGTGACAATGTGGGGACTCACCTTGTTTTTGGGACAAAATGCACGTCTCCATAACATAAATCATTAAATTTTAGGTTGAAGACTTGGTTTAAGGTTAGGGTATACATCAGACCAGCACATATGGGTACTTCACAAAAAGTCAAGGCCGCGCCTCCTTTTTGGGGATAGAAAACCAAAGATCCCACAGACTTCAATGCAATTTCACGTATCCATTCATCTCTTGTTAATGAAACGTTTGTTTTAAAAGAATATCTAATAATTATTTTGCGATTTTGCCTGAACCTCAGCGTTCGCGATACCATAATAATTTAAGATTGATCACGGCCATGTTCAGTCTCCCCCCCGTCCAACACAGTGGCTGGATGTTGCTTATCCAGACTTCTGTACAAACCCCGTTAGGCTAAGTGTTGTCTGTAAATAACCAACCTGTTAATAGCCAACAGTTTGATCTATAGGCTGAGATTTAGTTGGAGGCGACAGTCGGATGCTGTTATTACGTTAATGTATGACTGTATTACTGCAGCAGCCTCACGCTCAAGCTAACGCTACCTAGCCATGCTAGTCACTGTCACCAGCATCATTTAGCGATTTACCACACTGACAGTGAATATTAACGTATTGTATGTGCCTCAAATATCTCTGTGAAAGCCTCAGATAACCTACTACATAACAGCTTTTCATAATTTTCTCTCCTGTGACAGCGAGTTTCTTTCCCCCAAACGGGAGCACAGCCTCGGCGATGATGCACTGCTGGTTTGGTCTATAGCTCGGAGCCATGAAGCCCCTCTATTATATCTTGACATCAGCATTTTTTAGTTTATTGTTGGTGCAACCAACTACACAGCAACTTTTGCATAGCATTGTTACTATAAATACTACTGTGAGCGGTTTGTTTAAAGTAGAAGTTTGGAGATATGTTTCAATCTGTTACTGTCTATGAAGGGGACGTGGTCATGCAAACCTACTCTGGATCACGTATCGCCAGTCTGATGTGTGATTAGGTTTAGGTTAAGGTTAGGCAAGTAGCTAATATGGTTAGGGTGAGGGTAGGTTTCATGTAAATTAATGTAAATCAGTAATGTCCTCTAAAGTGCTGGAAACATGACCACATATCCACAATGTGTGTATGTGTGTGTGTGATCTGTCTGCAGATGTTCACCCACCTGAAGACACCAGCCGTCAGTGGAGCGTACGAGCCTGTAGGTGTGCACAAACGGTGCTTTCCTGCAAAACACAAAGTTCAGGAATTTGAATGATTTGCTGTGAATGTGTCAAATCTGAGGTTACTCACATGTTTCAATGAGACGATTAAATGTGAAAGAGTGATCGTATGTGGGTCTGGGGCAGAGGATTTCATTTTTTTTTTGTTCCCACACACAGGAGTAAAGACACATTATGTGATAATTTGGAATTTCTATACAATTTTTCATCTTTTCTTTTTAGTTTTTCTCTTTTTCACGAGCTATAAATGCAGTCCGTCTTTTCAAATTTTTAAATATGAATTAATTATGTAAATATGTTTCAAAGTCTGGTCTACTTTGAAACACTAAATAACAACTAGTTTGTAAATAGGAAAGACTTTCATGGCTGTAATTCTTATTATCTATATTATAGGATGACTTTTGAATATTTTAGCTGAACCGCTTGAAACAAAGTTTATAGAATATGTGTATTGTCCAAAGAATATGGTACAAGTACAAGTATAATCACTGTACTTAAGTACAAATTTGAGGTTATTATACTTTACTTGAGTATTTCTATTACTTTCTACTTTCTACTTTTACTCCACTACATTTCAGAGGCAAATATTGTACTTTTTACTTCACTCCATTTATTTGACAGCTAAAGTTACTGGTTACTTTTCAGATCAAGATTTTATACATCAAACATGTTATCCGTTTATAAAATATGCATCATTATAGATAAAACTACCCCCAACAGTATATATACAGTTGTTAAATTTACCGTGACAACATTCAGATGCTGCTTAGACGGTAATGAATCAGGAAATATCACTGCTAGCTCACCTCACACACAGACAGTAGGCCCCCTGCACGGTCTCGCTGTCTCTGAGCAGAAAGCTTCCATCATGTCCAAACCTCTCCAGCAGCCTCTCTGTGGCCTCGCTTCCAATTCTCCCGAAGTAAATAGACCGGACCAGCATCCCTTCCCTCTCCATGTTGCCTCTGAGACAGGCTCCCGTGTGTGCTTAAGAGATGAGAGTGCAGCAGGCTGTAGCAGCAGATGAGGGTGTCAAGGGCTGTGAGGCAGGAAAAGCTTTTCTGGTTTTCACACTTTTCTGTCATGCATCTGCACCTCACACGTCGTGCACTTTGTCTAACCGGAATAATGAGTGTCAGCAATATGTGTGTGCAGCAATGTCCCCCACACTAACCACCAGCCAACCCACCCACACATGCACAATAGCAAAGACATCCAACCTAAGCTGTGGTTTGATTTGGTGCTGTCTCCATAGCTTTTATTAGGGCCCGAGCACTGACAACGTAGTGTTTCTTCTTTTTCTTTTTCTCCCAAATGAATCGCCTTTTTGAGTGCCTTAACATGCTCAAAAATGTTTTAAACTTGGCACACTTATCAGACGTGGTGAAAAATTTATATTTTAAGGGTCTCGGGCTAAGGTGTTGCAAAATGGCTCGTTAGCGCCCCCTAGAAAGTTGGAAAAATTGAGCCCCTCGCTCCAGTTTCACCTAAATGTATGAAATTTGGCAGACAGATGTAACATGTGGAGATGCACAAAAACGCCTCTTGGAGATATGCCCAAAACTCAACAGGAAGTCAGCCATTTTTAATTTAATGTGCGATTTTTTTGCGTTTTGTAGGTCGTGCACTTCAACAAACTTCTCCTACAGATTTAATCAGATCCACTTGAAATTTGGTCAGGACCATCTTAAGACCTTACGGATGAAAAGTTATTCAAATGGTGAGTTTTCACTGAATGACCTTACCATGGCGTGTTGGCCATTTTAAGCCATTCGCCATGAAACAGGAAGTTGTTGTAACTCCACTTTACGTAGTCTGATCTGCCCCAAATTTCTCAGCTATGATGGTGGTCCAGGCCTGAGATCATTTTCATGTCAATATAGACTCATAGCCCCGCCCCAAGATATTAGCCACGCCCCCTTTAATAACTCATGAAGCGTTTGTCGTAGAGTCTTGTGGGAGGCGTCATTGCTCTTTTCATTGTGCCTTGCCGCGTCAATTGGCGTCCCGCCAGTACCCCGATGCGCGTGAAGGTGCCAGGGCCCGTTCATCGCTGCTTGCAGCTTTAATTTTTATTTATTGGCTTCTTTAACAAAATAAAAGTAGCAAAAATTCAAGCAGAATACAACATTATCTAATAGTAGGCTAGTTAAAACTGAAACTATTAAAGGTACAGTGTGTAGGATTTGGGGACAGTACCCTTTTCCAAGACTGCAGTAAGGTGAGCCGCTGAGTGCAAAACCGTGGTTACGTTGTTCGCCTCGCTCAGAGGCCATCCTTACCATAATAAAAGTACTTTAGGACCACAGTTTTGCACTGTGCGACTCACGTTACCACAGTTTCACAAGCATGTCAGAGAACTACAGTGGCCTTCAGGTAACGTAAAAATGCGAAAGTCTCTCTCTAGAGCCAGTGTTTGATTTGTCTGGGCTACTGTAGAAACATGGCGGAGCAACATGTCTGACTCTGTGAAGAGGACCCGCTTCCTATGTAGGTATGAGGGGCTCATTCTAAGCTAAAGAAAACACAACAGCTCTTATTTTCAGGTGATTATACACTAATGAAAACATAGTTGTGAATATTATATTCCATCTCTGCTAATAGATTCCCCAAAATGTTACACACTGTTCCTCTAAGTTCTGAAAATATCATTAAAAAAAGTTCACAGATTTTGAGAAATCAATTTTTTAAGATGCTTTTTTCTAGAAGGCAAGGCAAGGCAGCTTTATTTGTATAGCACATTTCAACAACAGGGCAATTCAAAGTGCTTTACAGAAACATTCAAGAACATTGCGACAAAGTGCAAAAGAACATTAAGACATAATTAAAACAGTTATAAAAACATAAAAACATTAAAGATTAGAAAATAACTACTTTCTAAAAGTAAAAAAAATTGCATTATCATTTTAATTGGGACTTAATTGGGAATAATGCTTGCACAAATGGAAAATTAGGCTACATTGCTTATACAGCATTTCAATTTTAAAATTTGATTTATATTTGAATATTGTCCAATGTACAGCGGTGTACAGTGGACAATATCAAACAGCTTTTTCATTTTCATTTTAATATGGTCATAGAATGCCCAAAGGAGTGTGTGAAAATGAAAATGCAAATTGGATTATTGCATTTTCATTTAGATTTTTACTCAAATAGCACATACTGTACATACAGTATGTGGAACACCTACATTGACTCCTGAGCTATAGTAATCATACATAATATACATACAGAAATTTGAATAAAAGCAAATACAAACCAGTAGTTAAATTACCTTTAAAGCATCTTTTTGTAACAGTTTATAGATTAATAGTTTTTTGACGGGTGTGAAAAGCCACTCCATAATTTGGTACCTCTAAATCTTCTAAAATTGCCCTCTGCGAGTGAGATATTTAGGAGGATGAAGATCTGAAGATTGATGAGTGAAGCAAGAATGGACCTTTGCTTTAAAGTAGGTATTGAACTGCTCAGGAATGTTTCCTTCACCAGAAAGAATCTTATAAATAAAAATAAAATATATATATATATACTGTACATATCTGAGAAAAATTGATGTCATAAATAGTAAGACTCTGGAGTTTCTGAAATAGAGGAGCAGAGATGTGTGACTGATCAGGTCGCAATCCTAACAAAACATTTCTGAATGACCAATATTTTATGAAAATTAATACAATTATTCATCAAAACTATATAACAATAAGATATATAGGGATGAATTAGACTGTAATAAAGAGTAAGGGGACAGTTTGTGGTGATAAGATGACCAACCCTCCTTATTATAACAGTAGATTTATTTTTCTACTAACCCAGTGTCGCAGGGTTCTACTTTAAAACTCCGTACAACATGAAAAACACTGGCGTAGTCGAAAAATGTTGTATTAGTCCCTTTTATTATGCCGGCCTCCCAAAGTGCAATCAGTGCTTAATATTTACAAAAGGTGAAACAATAGAAAATAAACCATGTGCAAAAACATCAAATAGTACTGAAAATTAATAATAAATAACTCCATACTTTTCTGTCAGAAACAGGCAAAAAAAACAATCCAAAATGCAATCAGTAAATTCACTGAGTGTTACCTTCTCTGTAACCACTTCAAGATCAGACTGACTTCAGCTGGCCAAGATGACCCCCTTTTAAACCAATAGCCCCTCCCCTGGGCGTAGTACTTACATAGAAAAATAACAATTAACAACATTCTTCAGCAGAGAAGATATTTATAGCCCCTTTAACCTAGGCATATTTTACATATAAATTCTATACCTCTGTCTAATCATTCCCCCACAACCAAAACAAGTTAATTTGCAACAAAATCACAATTAAAAATAATAAACATATTTATGCTGATCACATGACATCAAAAATGCGCAGGACAGGATGGACAGACAGTGTTTCATCAGCTGGTGAGTGAGAATAATGTTTGTGTGAATATATGCATATAGGAAACAGCAGAACAATCAAGTGTGCACCTTTGGTCGCACTACTGACAAACAGTTTAGGGGAGAGGAATATGTCACGATGTGTTTTAACTTCGAAGTGAATCAGAAAGGGAGCGGAGAAATGTTTGGTGTGTGTGTGTGTGTTACCTGCAGCCAGCGGCGCAGCGGAGAAATGTTGGTGTGTGTGTGGCCTGAGGTGATGCGTGTGCGCTGCCCAGAGTCAGTGACGGCTACTCCGTCACACCCAGTCAATTTGTTCTCTCCAACTCAAGCTCTCATCAGCAATAAATCCCAGGAATGTTGCAGTTGACACTTGAGGCATCTCAACAGACTCAGGCATCATTGGCCTTTCAGCATATTGTAATTCAAGCGTTCTGAAAGAAAACTAGACTTCTGCACCTCCTCATGGCTCTGTTTTCAGGCTTTAGAACATCTAGCCCGTGACGGTAGACTTTGACCAATCACAGGTCATTTCAGAGAGAGAGCGTTCCTATTGGCTGTGCTCCGGTCATGTGACCTGAACTTGGCGTTCTTTCACCAGATTTCACGATGGCTGCTGGGTCACAAACTTTCTTATTTTACAGCTAAACCGTGCACTACGAGATGATTCTGAAAACATTTGAGGAGAGAAATAGGCATTAATGTAACATAATATTAATTCATATTTGATCAGCGCTGCCTAGTTTGACCGTTTGGTCGGAGTTCGCGAGTGATTGACAGCCGGCTCTCATTGACGGCAGATGGACAGCGGACCTCAGATCAGCTCTTACTGCTTGTTTTCCTCCGGGATGTGAAATCTTGCAATCTCACTTCAGCTTTAAACCAACATTAGCATCTTTATTCAGTAAAATTGAGATTTGAATGAGAGAGAACTAGGGTTGTGTCATCTGCAAACATTATGGAGTGTTATAGGAATGAGTCCTAAAACACGGAAATGAGTTAGCATTTTAGCACGTCCGGTTTCCTCGTCTGGAAGTCAATGGGTTTTTTGAATGGCTTTTTAGTTTGATGCCTGAAATAAGGTCTGCGGTTGACACAAGCTGAAGAGATTTTAATGTTTTGTTCTATGATATAAAATACATCAATAAATATTCCACTCGTGAATTATGAAGCCGTTTTGTGTCTTATAAAAGGCGGTTGTTAACAAGTGGCTAAATGAGACTACTAAACGTCATCACGCCGGCTCGTCCGCCTTTACAGCCCCGTGGTGTATACTCGTGCTTATGCGACCGTGGTGTAGTTCGTGTATAGTCTAATGTTAGCTTTTTACTTCTGGTGATTGCATTTACACTTCAAAAATCATAGAAGATGTTCATTTGCGAAGATTATCTTGCTGAATAAAACATGTAAGTATCATAAACTCTGTGGCAAACCGTACAACCACAGTCATACACACAGTAAACCAATCTTTCTAAACCAGCTCATACAAATTTGAGGACGAGCTTCTTGGTGAGGGTGTACCTGGGCTCTGGTATTTGTTTGTGGTTTCCATATTCTCGTTTACTGACCTCCCTGTTCACACGTGTCAGCACATCGAGGATATCAGCTTTCCCCAAGCTGCACAGAAAACAGAGGAAGCATGTTACAAATTATAAACCTTGCTCATTGTGGGTACATCTGAATACAACAACATCATGCCCTCTGACATATAATATCAACAGCGGAGCAGATACATTGGAATACACCAAAAGCAGACCTACAGAAACAGCGACAGATTTATGGTTCCTAATCTGGGAAAAGAGGAATATTCAATCTTCCTTTTTTATGAAAAAAAGGAAGATTGAATAAGAAGTGCACCATCAAAAAGTGCATTTTATAATGGACAAGGTATCTGCACATTTTTAACTACAAATTTAATGACTATTAAGATCTTTTTAATACTCCTAAAAGGAAAAAAAAGAATAATATTACTGTGGCAAAAGAAACACAAACTAGACTACAGTATAAACCTTACTGAGTTTTACTGAATTTGAATAACTGAAATATTCAGTGCACAATAGCTTACATAACTGCCTTCTCAATGGAAATAAAACTGTATGGCGGTAGACCCAGTCCAATGGAAAACAATGTCCCCCTGCATTTACCATCAAATCAAACCAGAGAGGACATATTTGCAGTAGACAAATCATCTCTAGTAGGCCTACGTACAGCCAAAACAGGGATGCAAACTCATCAGGGGTGAAAAAGTGACAAAGATTTTTTTTTTAAAATATCATCTTTAAAATGTGGATTTACAGTCGATTTTAACGTGAGGTTATAGTGCTCTCGCTACCAATATCAGCTGCTCTGATTCAACAACGTTGAGCTGAAAAAACATGCATGTAGGCTGAAATTCACCCGTGGTGTTGTTCTGTCAGAAGATGCAGTGAGTAGAAGAGCTGAGTTAGGAAAAGTAACTAACTAACTAACTTAAGTACACTAGCCGCTAGGCTAATTCATGCAGTGTAAAATGCCACAGGCATGCAGGAAGTAGCCTGAGTATTGTAGCAACAGGGACGGCCCACATTTCCCATCATGCCTGCGTAGTCCTGAGTGCTAGATTGAGTGGTTAAAGTTTGCTGCTTTATGTTCCAAAATGCAAATGTTACTTTTGTCAATGTTTGTAATGTGATGTGTCCGTTCAGGCTTATGTTGGTACTTTGGATTTTTGTGCTGGTTTATAGTTTTAAGCATGAGTGAGATGTTACATTTCTTGAGTACAGCTGTATTATGTTTCGGGTGCACGCAAGTGCTCTCACCTTTCTGCTGACCTCGTCAGCTGCGCGCACAGCTCCTGGATGTAGATGGAGCCTGTGACAACGTGTCGAAACGCCACGCTCTCTGGCACGGTGGCCATGCCCAGCAGGAAGTCACCACCCCAAGGCACCGTCTCGCCGCGCACAGGACCTGCATCTTCCTCCAGGCGGCTCTGTCTGTCCCCCTCCTCCTGTCTTGGCCTCGGGGGACATGGCATGGATCCTGGATGACCTGCATCTTTACGACCTGCGTCTCCACAACCTGCGTCTTCACGAGCTGCATCTTCATCCAGGCGGATCTGTCTTACCTCCTCCAGTCTTGGCCTCGGGGGACACGGCACGGATCCTCTCTGGAAGCCGCTTCCCTGACACGCTTGGATGAAGAACAGTTTGGGCTTCCCTGCCAAGGTGGGAGCTCCTCCGCTGGTGAAGGGCTGTGTCAGCTCTTGCAAGTACACCCTCTGCCCATCAGTCCCAAAGACACATCCCTTTTCTCCATGGCTAAGCACGCATACCACCTAAGATCAGAGGCAGACATGTTTTTTACAGATTAAGAGAGAGAGAGTAATCAAGAGTTAAACATGAGGTGATTTTGTATGCAACAGGGCTCTAGACTGCGACCTTTTTTTGGGAGTGTGCGAGTTAAATTTTTACCTAGTCGCATTGTGTGAGTGCATGATCATTACTATTTTGGTAACACGGTAAGAGCGTTGGATATTGCAGAAAAAAGCAGTCCTTTTTGTTCCTCACTGGCGCAGCCTTTCTCTCCCCTCCTGCACTCTCCTCTGTTCTGTGTAAATCTTTGCGTGTGCACATACGCCGCCGCTACCTCACGCGCATCACACATTGCAGGGCGCCAAAGTTTCGCTGTTCCCCAAAATGAAGCGGTCTATCGCTGATTATTTTAAAAAAACAAATGAGGAGAGAAAGGAGGAAGCTGGTGGTGAGGGAGAGTCTAACAGAGGTGCTGACTCAGACACCACCGATGATGAATGTGCAACAGGCACGGAGAGACTGGCTGGAAGACAGGTGAAGAAAAAGAAGTACCACTTTCAACCACAATGGCTAACAAAGTACCCGTGGTTACGGTACGAGGGATGGTTACACCTGGCATTAAAATGTGAATGAAACAGCTAGCCTGGCTCTGTCCAATGCAAACAAAATCCGCCTACCAGCACCTCTAAAGTTCACTAAATAATATGTTATATCTCAGTTCTTTAAGCTGTACAAAAGTGTATAAAAAAATTGACAAGTTGTGGTTTTATGTGCTGGATTATTTCTTGCTGCCGGCAGTAGCTTCATATTTTCAATACAGACATGAGAGTTGTATTGATATTCTCATTTATTATTTCCAAAATGTCAAACTATTCCTTTAAAGAGTAAAGTAGTCACTGAGATTACAGCCCTGAAGGTGTGTGACACTGCTCACCAAGGCATCATCATCCAAGAAGTTCCTTGAGCTGAGCTCTTCTAGTTCACGTCGCATGTCTCCTGCAGTCAAGTTGTTGTATATCACCACGTCAAAGCCGAGGCGGGTGAACACAGTACGCAGAGCGCCTGTCACATGAAAGAGAGATTAATTGAAACATGCTGGTAGATTGTTCTTATTATATATCATCATATAATGTGTGATATGTATTAACTTTGAGCATCCTTTACCCTGAATGTTGCTTGGTAACTAATAAATAACAGTATATAAACAAATCAGATAACATGGCTGTTCAAATACAAGGATACATACTCTCATCCTGCTGAGACCCTCGTCGATTAATCATGTTTTTTCCAGGGAAGTCCTCATTATTGATGACCACACACAAACCACGTGGTTTATGAGTTAGGGTGTAGTAGTCTGTCTAAAGGGCACAAGCACATCCACATAGACAAATCATAAACATTAATGTTCTAATGAATGAAATGAGAGGTATTTGTGTGAATGGTTACGTGATCAGGAAGAGAGGAGGACTCTGACAATTCATAAATCAACTGTTTTTTTATTTTAGTATCTGTAAATAGCTTTTCTTCTTTTTTACATTTGAAAAAAACTGTGGGTGTGCATGTGCTGTTTGGATTTTTAAGTTAAACTTTACTTGGAATTATTTATATATTTTTTTGCAATGTTGCAATGCTACACAACTCTTTTCACACATTTCTGTTAAGGCAGCGGTAGACCAGCAATTCTCTCCCCCCTCCCCCCATGTACTGCGGGATAAAATTGTTTTTTTTTTTCAAAGGAGTCTGGTGGCTTTGAAATTGAGCATGGCTAGGCCCAATTCAAACCCAATATCAGGAAAGTTCACAAAAAATGAAATGACAATATTTCAAATTTGGATTGAATCTAATTTCTAATACTTTTTAGATGCTTACTATTATGTATATAATACCCTAAAATTACATATTCTATTGTGGATTTGGGTTTCCAGTATATTCAAAATACATAGTATAAATGCCTGGTATCTGATTTGGAATGTCTGACTTGGAATTCCTTTTTTAAACAGAACAAGGACCAGATTTGATCCCCCATCCAGCAGGAAGGGATCACTTCACAGCTTGTATGAATAAAAGGAATAATAAGTGACAGATAACTCTTTAAAAGTACATAATGGGCATGTGAATATTGTCTTAAACAGAATAGAAAAATTGTGAAACTATCCTGTAAAAATGTCTCACCAAATCATCTTGTTCCTGCTGAGCTATCAGTCTCTCCAACTTCTCCAGCTTCATCCTGGTGACATGATGTTCAGCTGCCTCCTGCGCAACACACACACACAATCACATAAATATACATATACATACATATATGTGCATATATTGTATATACAGTATATGTAGAATTAGCATGATTAAAAAGTTTGAAAAGAGAGTATTTTATAAGTGTGTTTCGTGTGTCTTACAAAAAGTATATTCTCCAGTTCTTTTTCATCCTGAGCCAGAATTTTTTGAGCCACGATGCTGTCAGGCAAGATCAGTCTATAGGCAAGGTTCTGAATCTGAAAACAGAGCGATACAGAGCATAGTATAAGCCTTCGTATTACACTCAGGTCCTGGGTTTAAAGTTTAAGTTTAAAGGAACAATCTGTAACAAACTGCGACTTTCTTGACTTGTAAAATTGTCTTTTAAATTAACAAACATCATACATGTGATTCATGGTGCAATTCAAACAAGATAAAAAAATTATTTGTCTCTCGCCGTTGACTACTATTCATATTTTTTCCAAAATAAGGTCCCATGGTGGTCCACCGTAAGGGGCCGGACGTCGCCTCTCTATTAGCTCATTATTTGTTTTGTATATTCCTATAATCTAGATTAGCACAGGAGAAAAGTGTGAAAACACACACCTGATCGATGTCTTCAGAAAGGCTCTTGAACTTAGGATCATGTCTTGCCAGCTTCTCACCCAGTTCTCTGATTCGATTAAAGTAATCTTGCAAATCCTTTTGCTCCAGCTGGCACCTCGGTGCATGCATGATATTGTTTCGCACGTTGGAAACCTGCACACAGTGGTAAAAAAAAAAAGACTCATATATGTTAGCAAGTATAAAATCGGGATTTGATTCCAGTTTATAAATGCTTCCTGTTGACAGACACTCCTGTGATACCACACTGACATTTCATGCATTAGAATAAATACAGATTAATGACAACAGTTGTATTGTTGTGTAACTATAGCTATAATGATAAAATGAGAGAGACACCTAACATGTGTTTATTTCTATGTGAAGGTTAATTTTATGTACAGTATTTGTGTGTTCAAATAAACATTTACCTTGTCACACAATCCACCAAGCTCCAACTTCTTGAAGTGCTTGCATTGCCTCATGAGACTCAGAAGTGCAGCGATGTCAAAGTCACCAACTGAATTATGGTTCTTATGACCATCCGGCATGTACACCTGAAAACAGAAGAAAGGCATCATTAGTGTGTTAAACAATCAGACCAAACCAACTTTACATTAAAATAAATGTGACCAATCAAACGTACCTTAGCCACTTCCCATTTCTCTCGGGACCACAGGTGGGGCTTACTGTTCAACCACATCACCTTTCCATGCTGACTGGTGTGGTTGGGCCAAATCACATCTCTCCAGCGAGAACACACCTCACAATCTAAAGGAGGAATCTGCAATCAGAAGCAGGAAATTAGAGTCACATTAAAAAAAAAACACAAGGCAAAAGTGAGCATGGCTCACATACCCTCGCTCACCGCTTGACCCCTACTAAAGTAGGGCCAAAGGTTTTGCCCCTTTTGGCCGAAATTTCAAAAATGTTGGGCAACCTGGACTTCTTACCCCCAAAAGGCACAACTAGACCACACTGTCAACCACCATACCAAGTTAAATAGTTTCAGAGTTCTACTCCGGAAACAAAGATACACATTGTAAGATACAATCAGAGCACCTTGAACACTTGATTGATTGTGAAGTCATTTTGTGAATCTTTGTTTTTGGACACTAGCGGGCAGAAAAAATCAAAACAAGCCGACATGTAAACAGCCAGCTGCCACCACCATATCACTGAATTTAGGGTTTGGGCCGAGCCGGGCCGTGCTGTAATTTCTCAAAATCCCCCAGAGCTTGAATCGGGTCGGGTTCACGCCAAAGACTTGCAAAAGGGACTGTTAAAGGGACTGTTTGTAACTTCTCACATGTATAAATCATGGCGGGTCGGTGTCCCATGCGCGCTTGCTTGTGGCTACGCTGTTCAGACTCAGACTACAACACAAAGCACACGAAAGCACCAAAACCGCAAAGTTGTATCTAGTGAAGCCTGTCTGGCAAAAGGGTGTTGGCTGCAGTCGGAGGACGCGGGGGAGACCGTAGCTTTGGTCTCCAGGGCTGGAGTCTCTGTTGTACTCTGCTCCTCTGCCTGCCTGCTTGCCTTCACTCACACACCGCGCTCGTTTTCGCTATTTCGCTCCACTCTCACGTGCATGCGCGCACACTACACACTGCAGAAGAGTTAGTTTAGCTCTGAGAATATCTAGTGAATGTACAGTGGACGTTTGTGCAGAAATAAATGCTGCAGCTCCTCCAGACCAACAGAGGTTTCCCATGTCTCGAGAAACGTAATTGCCTCCGACCGGGGTGGGAGGGAGACACTGGCACCCGGTCGGAGATGATAACGTTTCTCTTCCTGCTTCAGCCCCGGAGGCTGAGGCAGGAAAAGCCAACACTAGGATCAGCATTGATTCATGGAGAGACCTTCGTCTGGTCAGCTAACATTACTGCCAAGCAGGTGAAATATAAAGTGATATTGTGATTTTAGCTGACGTGTGTTGCCTCACTGTGTTGAGCGATGCTCGTTCATGTCTATGTAGAGCGAGCACAAGTGCGAGCCTGACGCTGACTTTCATTGACTTAACGGCCACAGGTGTCGCTGTTAACAAGCATTTCTGATTCTTACAAACAGTCCCTTTAAACGTAAACATTCTAAATGTGTCCCAGTTTATTTCCTGATGCAGTGTATGTAAATAACATCAACGCAATTCTGTTGAAATGGATAGAATTCACTACCAGATACAAGCACATTTCCACATATATTTACAAACAAATATAAATAAATCCCAACGTGGTCTGAAAACTACAAGTGGCCAACAGATCGGATCTAGGAAGTATTTTTTTCTCTGACTTCCTATAAATTCCGTGAAGGCTGTTCGAAACGGCTGGAAACTGTCCGACTTGAACGCATCTTTTTGTCACCGTCCTCTGCTGCTGCCGCCTGATCTCGTCTACTTTCCAGGCGAGGCGCAGTTCATCTCGAACAAGAGCTTCTTTCAAGAGAGCTTAGATAACTTTCACTTTCTGTTCAGTTCCCCGTCGGATAGGGCTGAGTAACGGGAAGAAAAAGCTCTACCCGAGACATTCTCTGCCTCCTCCAGACTTTGACTAACACACCTGTTGCTGGCTGGTGGTAATAATGGTCTATAGTAATTGATCCTACCTGGTTGGGTCGAGGTTTCCAGCTGTTAAAGTCGCATTCCTTGACACAGTGATCCGGGCCGCATTCACTGCCCAGCTCTCGGTGGAAAATCTCTACTTCCTCATCGATAAAAAGCTCCAGAGGCTTTTGTAGACAAATTAATGCCACAACGCCCTTCAGCCAATTCTGTTTTTGTTCCTTATCAAATTCCCGAAAGTTCTCCATGCTGAAGCAACATAATACAGCCAATTAAAGTAAAGTAAAGTAAAGTTATCAGAGGAACAAGAAGCAGGCTGCCACCAGAGGAGGAGACGCTCTGTGTCAGCCAACCAGGAACGTTATAGGAAGCTAATCACATGGTACATGATGTAACGTTGAATCATGTCATGTCTTCCATAGAATCGTGCTTCCCGTTTAATTTCATTTATTTACCGTAATTGTTATTTTTTGACCAAATTTCCAGCATCAACTTTTGAGCAATGTTTTTAAGCTTTTCTATGTGAAACAATACATTTAATGCACTTAAAGGTCCCATATTATAAAAAAGTGAGATTTTCATGTTTTGTTTTATTATAAAGCAGGCTTAAGTCCTGTATAAATACTGTGAAAGTATCGAAACACTCAATCCACACAGAAAAACACACAGCCCGTATTTAGAAACTCTGCATTTGAAACAAGCCGTCAGGATTTCTGCCCATTTGTGATGTCACAAATATACAATATTTAGACCCTTGACACAATTTTAAACGTAAATATTTTAAATGTGTCCCAGTTTATTCCTGCTCGCAGTGTCTGTGAATAGGCTCGTCTCAGATGAGCCAGGCCTGCGCAGAATCGATCACCGGCAATCGCCACGCAATGCATGTCGGTTAGATTTGTGTCCGACTTGATGCCGACTTGCTCTGACGTCATGCACACGTGGCAACGATAACCTCACGGGATCGAGGTGGCCGCAGATTTTAGAGCCAGGCGCTGCAGTTGCTCTCCACTGACTGCAAGACCCAGGGCATTATGGGAAACGCCTGGCTCGCGCCTGATCAAAGAGCTGATTGGCTCTTAGTTTTGACAAGAAACACCACCTGTTGTAGAGAGTCACAACTTTCTGTGTAATTTTAAAATTTAACATTAAATTGTAGGATATTAGTCTCATGTGTGGAATGAAGGTTTCATCTGTTAAACATATTGTGTGTGGTTGATAAAAATAATTGTTATAATAATGAAGGTTATCTATATATAACACTTATCAAATCGTGTGCTCATTATGTGCTTTACAAGGCGGACATAAAAATAGTAATGGATAGAATCCACTACCAGATACAAGCACATTTACACATAAATTTACAAACAAATGTAAATAAATCCCAACGTGGTCTGAAAACTACAAGTGGCCTACAGATCGGATCTAACGGAAAGTATTTTCTTCTCTGACTTCCTGTAAATTCCGTGAAGGCTGTTCGAAACGGCTGGAAACTGTCCGACTTGACCGTAGCTTTTTGTCACCGCCCCCTGCTGCTGCTGCCTGATCTTGTCTACTTTCCAGACGAGGCGCAGTTCATCTCGAACAAGCCTAATGTCATCAGCTGACAGGAAGTACGTATGGACCCAAGCTGTTGCCTAGCAACGTAATTCTGTTGCAATTCCGTCAAAATGCGCTAAAACGGAGCGTTTCAGACAGAGGGTAAATACAGGCATATTCATACTGACAGTATGAGGAAAATAAATTTGTTTTTTTAACATTACAGCATGTATACATGTTCTAGTAGAAACACAAAATACAAGTATGAACCTGAAAATTAGCATAATATGGGATCTTTAATATACTTCATGCACCAACAAAAAGCTGCTAAAACATACAACACATTGAAGCTTTACATTTGTTTCTTTCTACTGTGACTGCAGGCTACTTGTGTATACATGTTGATTACTAAAGTACTTTACTTAAATAACATTTTGAGGTGCTTAACTTGAGTATTCCCTTTTATATGCTACTTTATGCTTGTATTCCACTACATTTCAGAGGGAAGTGTTCTTTTTACACTAATAGTTAGTAATTACTCCGCAGATTAATATCTTATGTACAAGAAATGTAATCAGCTTATATAGATGAAGGTACCTAAGATACAAAGTAGGTAAAAGTAGCTCCACCCAGCCCAGCTTCAACTTTAAAATGCTGTCTACACATTAACACATTGACCAGTAGCCCTGACACAGATGCTAGGCTATAATTAACATGATTTAAAGGTTTTATTAACATTAACATTTTTATGTAGACGAATAATTAATTTAATTTCCCTCGGGGATCAATACAGTTACTATCTATCTATCTATCTATCTATCTATCTATCTATCTATCTATCTAATATATATATATTTTTTATAAATAGTACATCCACAGAGCCTTCAGAAAGGTGCCAAAAAAAAAAAAGAATATGATTGTGAATTAATAATTTAAAACATTTCGGCGGGTTTCGGTTTCGGTTTCGGTTTTGTTTATCTCTGCAAACTGTAAAGCAGCATCAGACTGTCGTCTCCAACTAAACCTCAGCCTAACTTGATTTGTACAGAATTCTGGATAAGTAATATCCGGCCACTGCGTTGGATGGGGGGAGACTGAAAGGACAGAAGACAGTCAACCTTAATTTATTAAGGCATCAGGTTTAGCAAGGTCGCAAAATAATTATTAGATATGTATAAAACAAACGTTTCTATAACAAGACATGTATGCATATGAACTTGTCAAAATTACAATCCAAACATATGTCAAATTGCACTGACAACTATGGGATCTTTGGTTTTCTATCCCCCAAAAGGGGGTACGGCCTTGACCTTTTGCTATGTACCCGTATGTGCCAGTCTGATGTGTACCTTTTTGGTCATTACTAATCTTTTTTTGATGGATTCTTTATTTTGTTGCTGTATAAGCACCTGGGTAGATTTTATTATAATGGTTATTAACATTATTTCAAGTTAAAGACCGAAATCAAGATCTATCAGTGAGTCAATCAGGAACAAAACTATATTTTTTTTTTCAGATTTTTTTAAATTTACATTTTCAATGACATACTACACATGCACGTACAATCTGTCACAACTCCAATGCTCCTCGTTCTCCTTTTCGCTTCTCTCCTCCTCAACCTCTGGCCTCCAGTGAGTTGATGGCTTGGAGCTCTGCAGAAAATCTCTCGCCCAGATCTCTGTTGGCCTGCAGGAAACCACCCAGCCCCTTCAGGTGCTCCGTGTCCTAGGGAGGAGACAGAGTCGGTCCAAGTCATGTGACATCTTTCTTTATATGTAGTATGTCTAAGGCCCTGTTCAGACCTGGTATTAACATGCGTCCTCAGTGATCGGATCACAAGTGGACAGCTCTAAGTACAGGTGTGAACGCACTCAAGACGCGTTGAAGACGCATTGAGATCATTCAGAGGTGGTGTGGGCCGCATATGACCACATTCTTCTAGCAGTGTGTACGCAAATATGTCATGGGCCACATTAAGGACCGCCTACTCACTTGGATCCGTGGAGTCTCACGGCGCTCCTCATGTGACAGGCAGATGCAAGCACTTGTCTGCCTCGCTGCATGGAAACGACCTCTGTGCTTTACTGTAACTGCATTTTTTTGCACGCAAAGTGCATTATTATCATATTTTTGGAGATGTGTCAGTGTTATTGTTCCAGTATTTTGTTCCGCTCCCCTCCCCGGCTCTCTGAAGCTCTGTACCCCGCTGTTGCCTGGCAAAAGCAGCGGTGTTGGTGGCACTGAGGTCCCCGGGTACCGCCGGTACATTAAGCTTTTATTTTGATGTTAATAAAATGTTAATAAAATCTACCCGAATTCACGAATATGTAGGATATTACTACTGAGATTCATGTGATATTATGTCACAACGTCTGCTGTATTAGCCATGTGTTTACTACATGTTTATTTGCATATAGAGCGGGGAAGTGAGATCCGATCACAAGTGGTCACTGGAGATGCATTCTAATGCCAGGTGTGAACAGACGTACTTAAAGCTCTCAACTTCTGATCAGATCATTCCGGTCTGAACATCTATGCGCAAGTGCTCATGGATATATTTATTGTTCACACCTGTGTCTTTGGATCATCTTCAGCAGCACCCAGTAACTCCTGCAGCCTCTCTTGTAGCAACTCAGCCTCCCATTGGCTGATTAAGTCGGCGCTGGTCTCCCATTGGCTGATTAAGTCGGCGCTGGTCTCCCATTGGCTACCGAAATCACACTCTATTTCATCCAGGTCAGCAGAATCCATTCGGTCCAAACCAGAGACACATATTGACAGATCAACGGTCAGCATCTGGACAAACAAAAAATTTGCAACATGAGCAGAAACTGTGACGCAAAACAACACAGATGCAGTGAGGACTTCCAGACACACTGGACATACATTCAGCAGTGGCGGCGGCGGCGCACACGCAGACAAAACACGCTCACCTCCTCGATCTGTTGTCCGACTGTGGCCATCTGTGGTACGTGGCTGAACTGCTGCACGAGCTTTTTCACAGCGGTCTGGTAGTGTCTCATCCATTCATCCTTCACATGCAACTCACAGGAATGCATCAACTCGTTCCTGAAACGGATCACCTGGAAACACAGAAATACAGTCCCACTTACTTGAAAAGGACGGAAGGTAAAAGCAAACACATCAACCTCCAGCACTGATGCCACCCCTCTCTGGGCCATCATAACAAATACAAATCTCTTTGTTTTGTATTAAAATTCCTCCATCGTTCCTTCTCGGCCAAGTCACTGATATTTTTCAAAACTAAGTTGTGGATGCAAAATATTTCTAGGTCTGTCCCTAATACCATTTCTTGGGCTTCGGAGCTTCAAAAGAAATATTCGAAGGTAGTCGAAGCTTCGCGGCGCAGCAGGCTTTCATGTCTGTCGCACACGCACCTGTACACACAACAAACAGCGATATTCGCCTGAGAATAACTAATAATAACTAATGTTGAATATGAATAATGAATAATGTTGAGGGATTATTCTTTATTTCATGGGCTATTTTGGGATTTATACTTTATTATTACATACTGTACTTATATATATACACATATATGTATACATATATATACATACATATATATACATATATACATATATACATACACACACATATATATATATATAAAAATATATAAAAAAAACTAAAAAAAACTAAAAAAACTAAAAAAAACAACAACAACAAAACAAAGCATTCAAGTTACTAACTAACTATTTACTGACTTACTTATTTATTTATAAAACTTTTTTTCCCAGCCGCTTCCCAGAGGAGCATAAAGTGAGCGATGCTTTTGGGTATTATCTATAGTAATAATAATGGTCCAAAATGACATTTTTGAATGTGAAATTGCATAGATTTAGGTAAAATTTTCCCCAAATCCCACATGTATATCTGTTCTTTGCCTGAGGCGTATTGCGAAGGGCCTCCAAAACATCTGTTGCCCCGTGTTTAAGGCACCTCTGCATGTGCCCCCCCGCTATACAAGGCTAGACTTAAAGGTCCAATGTGTAGGATCTGGCGGTATCTAGCAGTGAGGTGAGGACCAAATGAAGCCTCTTCCTTGTGCTAAGCGTGTTGGAGAGCTAAACGACGCAAGAACGCGAATGGCCCTCTCTGGAGCCAGTTGTTGTAAGAGTAGCGTAGGTCATTGGGAGCAGAGCCAGTGTGTGTGTGTATGTATGTGGGAAGTGAGTGGTGAAGCAAGAGAGGGAGAGAGCGCTGGCGACTGGAGCGAGTAACGTTATCGACTCCGGCCCAGGCAGGAAAAGTTAACAAAGTTTGGTTTGTCCGTTCTGGGCTACTGTAGAAACATGGCGGACTCCGTAAAGAGGACCCGCTCCCTATGTGGATATAAACGTCTCATTCTAAAGTAACGAAAACACAACGATTCTTATTTTCAGGTGATTAAACACTAAAGAAAACATACTTCAAACAATATGAACCTGAATATTTACCTCTCTCACAAATTTTGGATCCACAGACCGGAAACAATCACAGTAGTTGATCAGGTTGAGCAGAGCAGCGGCGTCGCATTGATCTGCCCCCTTCACTTTCCCCTGACCCCGCGGCATGTAGGCCTACAGGATGACACAGAGACAGAGAGACGGACAAAAAGACTGAGACAGAAAGACAGAGAGACCTTTTCAGTTTGACATGTTCTAAAAACTCAACAAATGTTTCTGTTGGGTTATATAATGTCGCCATTTGAATTTACTTGAGCATGTGATAGACAATTTGACCAAATGGAGCTTCACTTGTTTTAGCAACTAATGATTATTTTTATTATTGATTAGTCTGCTGATTATTTCCTCTATTACTTTATCAGTTTTAGTTAGGGCTGGGCAATATTTCACCTGCTTGGCAGTAATGTTAGCTGACCAGATGAAGGTCTCTCCATGAATTAATGCTGAACCTAGTGTTGGCTTTTCCTGCTTCAGCCTCCGGACCGCGGCCGGAGGGAACAGGGGAGGTGCCAAGCAGCTGAAATATAGAGTGATATTGTGGTTTTAGCTGACGTGTGTCGCCTCACTGTTTTGAGCGATGCTCGTTCAGGTATATTTAGAGCGAGCAAGCGCGAGCTCGACGCTGACTTTCGTTGATTTCACGGCCGCAGGTGTCGCTGTTAAGAAGCATTTCTGAAAGTTACAAATAGTCCCTTTAAGAGTCAGGGCCAGTGGTTCTGTTGTTCATGACAACTATTCTACGGTATCATATATATAATGTATTTAAAGGTCCCATATCGTGCTCATTTTCAGGTTCTTACTTGGATTTTGTGTTTCTACTAGAACATGTTAACATGCTCTAATGTAAAAAAAAAAACACCTTTATTTTCCTCATGCTATCTGCCCGAATATACCTGTATTTACCCCTCTGTCTGAAACGCTTGGTTTTAGTGCTTTTCAATGGAATTGCATTGCTAGGCAACAGTTTGGGTCCATGTTTACTTCCTGTCAGCTGATGTTATTCACATACACTGCAACAGGAAATAAACTGGGACACATTTAGAATGTTTACATTTAAAACCGTGTAATGATCTAAACATTGTATATTTGTGACATCACAAATGGACAACGGCTTGTTTCAAACGCACAATTTCTAAATACGGGCTGTGTGTGTTTCTCCGTATATTGGGCGTTTTGATAGTTTAACAGTATTTATATAGCACTTAATCCTGCTTTATAATATAAAAGACATGAAAATCTCACTTTTTTTACAATATGGGACCTTTAATAATACCAGTCATAGCAGATTTAAGTTCAGTGTTGTGTGTGTGTGTGTGTGTGTGTGTGTGTGTGTGTGTGTGTATGTGGACTACCTTGGCCAGTTCCCAGTGGTCTGTTCTCCAGTTGGGAGGGAAACAGTTGTCCCAGTTCACTGTGACATCTGGCTGTCTGTGGTGTCTCAGGATCACTGTCTGCCACTCTGAACACAGCCTGCATGCTGAGAAAGGCTACACAAACACACACAATAATGCTTTAATGCACAATAATGTATAACAGCAAGTCACTGTGACAATAAGTGGGAATAGTGGTTGAAGATATATAAAGTGTAAGTAAAGTATATGTGTCGCATAAACAAGAATTAAATCAGCAAAAAAATGAAGCCAAGACTAAGCAGACTAATCTGACCTTATTCCCTCTCGGTCTGCATGAAGTCTGGCACGGTTTCCGCAGCAGAGTGTTTTGTTTGAGCAGGTCTTCGTGGAAAGCTCTCATGTGGTGGGTGATGAAGGGCTGCAGGCCGTCCCTCAGGATGAGCAGACATCGGCCTGCTTTCAGCCAGTTTTTATACTCCCTGTCGTTGAGACGGACCGCCAGCAGCTCATGAACCATGTTGGCCTTATTACTTCCCGGTATGAAAACTTAACGAAGTGGCAGGACAAGTTCAGGCTAGAAGTCCTCTTGTTTGGCTCCACCTTCTCCCTGCGAGTACCAGAGCGGCCACCAGATGGAGCCGTCTGCATTAGAAACAGCAGCATGTTGATGCTCCTGCTGGTCCAGGTTGGGTGGTGCTGGTGATGGTGATGGTACTATCAGGGCTTGTCTGACCAGAGAGCAGCTGCAAGCAGCAAAGCACCTGCTGTAAGGTGACCACTTACTAGTGATCACCTTACAGCAGGTGCTTTGCTGCTTGCAAAGTGCAGGATCAGTGTGTTGGACTATATTTTAAAGCCTTTTTTTTTAAAAAGGAAACTGCAGGAGCTGAGTAGGCCTAATGCTTTTTTTTCTGAGTTTGCTGTTCATTCTGCAGAGCTGTGTGTGTGTGTGTGTGTGTGTTAGAGGGAGCCTCTCGATATACAGGGGCAGAATTAAACGGACTGTTTGTAAGAATCAGAAATGCTTGTTAACAGCGACACCAAGTCAGCGTCGGGCTCGCGCTTGTGCTCGCTCTGCATAGACCTGAACGAGCATCACTCAAAACAGTGAGGCAACACACGTCAGCTAAAACCACAATATCACTCTATATTTCACTCAATATTTTAATGTTAGCTGACCAGACGAAGGTCTCTCCAGGAATCACTGCTGATCCTAGTGTTGGCTTTTCCTGCTTCAGCCTCCCGACCGCGGCCGGAGGGAACAGGGGAGACACCGGAGTTTTGGTCGGAGACGATAATGTTTCTCTCTGCAGAGCCCCGTCACTTCACAAGACACGGGAAACCTCTGTTGGTCTGGAGGAGCTGCAGCATTTATTTCTGCACAAACGTCCACTGCACATTCACTAGATATTCTCAGACCTACTAACTCTTCTGTAGTGTGTAGTGTGTGCGCATGAGAATGAGCACGGTGTGTGAGCGAAGGCAAGTAAGCAGAGGAGCAGAGGAGCAGAGTACAGCAGAGACTCTGGTCCTGGAGACCAAAGCTACGGTCTCCCCCGTTGTCCTCCGACCGCGGCCAACGCTGTTTTGCAAAACGGGCTTCACTAGATACAACTTTACGGTTTTGGTGCTTTTGTGTAGTTTGTGTTGGAGTCTGAGTCTGAACAGCGTAGCGACACGCGAGCGCGCATGGGACACCGACCCGCAACACAACACACAGAGGGAGAGCGACTTCATTGCCTGCTCAGACATTACTCCTATATCTTTACATAGCTAATAGTTGTTTGATGCTATATTAATGCTCTGAATATCATATAGAGAACCTTTAATGGCTGTCTGATGAATGATGCAGCTGATGCATCATGACTGAAAAAAGGAAGTAGCTTGATTAAGTAGTGGAGGGGTGGATAATGATTAAGAATTAAATGTTTGACATGGCAGGGTCAGTTCAGCTACTTTGATTTTGATCTCTTAAACTGTCATGAGTCCAAGTTCTAAGAGGAGTTATAAGAGTGCGATGCTAAATCAGGGATTTTGGGAGTAGGATGTAAAAAACAAGCTGGAAACACACTCTACTTGTAGCTCTGTTTTTGGTCTTCACCATCTCCTGAGGGAAATATCTGGCTCTTTAGCTGCTAAATGCTCCACGATGGTCAGCTATTTGCTAACTTTGTCTGTCTTCTGTTTGGAGCTTGTACAGTGGGTTTATCAGAGCTTTAGAGCTGATGAGAGCAGTGAGAGTGAGCCAAAACCAGTCTGCCTAAAACCCTCTGTAGAGCTGAGGGAGACAACAGAGTTGGTGATTCTGGGTTTGTCATATGAGCAACTAGATGTAGTTTTTTAGGGGTACTAGCTGCTGTGGTCTAAGCAGGTCAGATCATCTCTACCTTTGTCTAATGCAAGACCATATCTGATTCCATAAGCCACTGGAGTCAGTGCATCGTGTCACCCCGAGGCAGCCCCCTTATGAGAGGTGGCGTCACCAAGCTGCTACCTCTGCTGTGAAGCAGAGGGTTGGAAAACCCAGAAGAGTCGGGCCAGCAGCTGCATGCACTGATGTCCCTGAGGCTGCTGCTGGAGGTGTTCATCGGGGAGGAGAGCTGGAGTTTCTGACAGATTCCATGTATCAACTGAGACTACGGGGAGGAGGGAGGTTAGACTAGCCTCCTGTTTCAGACCTGAGCAGAATGGACACACATGCAGAGAGTGTTGAAAGAAAATACACAGTAAAACACTTCAAACTCAATGACAGAAACCCAGAGAAGCACAAAATCAGTACATTATAAGTACAACAAACTCAGTATATCCCACAATGAATTTTGTCCAGGACGGACCGACCCAGGAGAAAGCAGAGAGAGAGATCAGCATAAGCACAAGAAAGAATAAAACATTATCCAGCCGTATATAGAATCAAAAGAAAACAGCTTATTTCCAGGGCAGCCTATTTATATTGAATTTGATAATGATAATGATACAGCTATATACATACAGCCTAGTTTGCAGTTAAAGGGGACATATCATGAAAAACTCGGTCAGTGTTTGTGCACATACATTTGGGTATGTAGAGCGTCTACTAACCCACAAACTGTGAAATAAGACAACACAATAAGTTTTTTTGTGGGCTGCATAGATCAGAAAACATATGATTCAACAAGCCATTCATATATAGGCTCCCCTTCTTATGTCACAGAATATACCGCACCACAGCTTGATAGCTACCTTTTCAAAGGTGCACTATTTTTCTCGCAAGCCAATCAGAGCAGACTGTTGTTTTTTTGGGAGGAGGTCTTAAAGAGACAGGCGCTGAAACCGAGCGTTTCAGACAGAAGGTGAATACAGGTATATTCAGACTAGAGCGTGGATACCCGACCCGACCCCGATGGGACGATTCGGGACGTTTTTCGGACAGATATTTACAAATGACGTTCGGATTCCGGTCTACTTTTAGTGAATATATAATGTAAAAATGAATATAAATCAAGGATCTACTGTCCGGGCTTGTTCAGTGCTGCTGATGTTTGTTATTTACGTGACGACGCATGAGAAACGTTGCGAAACATCGGCACATTAGCATTGTCACTGTGGGCCATAGACCGTATATAAGAAGTGGATGTAGTCAAACCCATTGGTTTGTGGACTGCTGATTTGAAGCCTTGAGTAAGGCATTTTGGCCATCGCCATCTTGGTTTTTGGCCGTCGGCATCTTGGTACTTTGTAATCAGAAGTGACCTGAGAGGGTGGAGCTAAGTACAACTGAATGACAACAATTTCTTTTCACTGTGAAAGGGTTAAAGTTCTACAATGGAAACGCGGACAACTCCCAGACCGGACAATGCCGTGGTAGCGACCTGTCAATCACAAGGTAGCCACGCCCTAAAGCATCCCCTGCTTTATGGTCTGTTTGACTCCAAATGGGACCATAATTTACTAAATGAACATCATGCTGTATTGAAGAAGACTTGAAACTAGCGATTGAGGCCATAAACTCATGTTTACAATGTTTACTGAGGTAATAAATCAAGTGAGAAGTAGACTCATTTTCTCATAGACTTCTATACAATCAGACTTCATTTTGCAACCAGAGGAGTCGCCCCCTGCTGGCTGTTAGAAAGAATGCAAGTTTAACACACTTCCGCATTGGCTTCACTTTTCAGACCTGGAGGTAGCTCACTGCTCTAAGCATGTTAGCATGCTGGTGTTAGCATTTAGATTAAAGCATTAGCATTGCTGTGTTTAAGTACAGCCTCACAGAGCTTCTAACATGCCTGTTCATTCATTATTTTGCCTACTATCTCCTATTGTAACACTATCTGAAACATGCATCTAGGGAATATTTATATATGTTCTTCTTTCTTTTTCAGGGTAAGGAGACATACAAGACAAAAAAACTCAGGCCGTCTGACAAATCTCCATCAGAGTATTTGTTTGTGTTCTCTGTTAGCTCTTTGATTGACTGCCTTCTGCCGCCCAGTGCATTCTGGGATAAGCTCTAGCCACCACGACCCCGGCTTGGAATAATGATGAAACAATACAACAAAGAAAGGTAAGTAGCGTACGTCACCATTCTGTTTTTTTTTCTTTGTGTGTGTGTGTGACTGGTTTAATCGTTGCTCGGGATAATGGGCCTAGAAATGCAGCTGAGGTAGGCAGAAATATAGTCACAGGATCCCCAATTAAAACATATTACATTACAATTATGAAAATGAAAAGACGTTTGTGTTGTATCAAATAATTTCATCTTTACATGAAAATTTAATTAGTCTTTTAGGATGCACAGAGAAAAACAAATATCCCTCTATCTTTGTAATTGGATCTCTATGGATTTGACGATAGTTAAAGTAGATTAGACGCCCTGGAGTATGTGTGTATGTGTGTGTGTGTGTGTGTGTGCATAAATGAGTCGTGCTCAGCAGTCAGTCGAGGGGACACAACGATATTAATGTGTGTGCTCGCAGGTATGTACGGGCGTGTGCTAGCTTGTATATAAATACATATATGCATTTGTGTGCATGTGTTAGCGTGTGTGAATGTGTGTGTGTGTGCGTGCCCACAGTCCCAGCAGGGTGTTTTTTAAGCAGTGGAGATCAAAGAGACATTAGTATTCTGAAATAAATCACATGCTCAGGCCTCACTGTGTGGGTCCCCAAACACATACACAGGAGACTCTCTCTCTCTCTCTGTGTGTCTCATTCTCTCCGTCTCCTCCTTTCTCTTTCCCCTACCATCTCTCTCTTCAAAAGACACCACCAGCCCCGCACCACCACCTCCACCACCACCACCACCACCCCCACCCCTCCCCTCCACCCTCCTCTCCCCGGCCCCTAGCGGCCTTCAGAGCTATCTGCTTACTGGCTCTGAATCCTTTGTTACATCCTTTCAGTTTCTCACGTTCCAACTTGAGCCCCGTCTCCTCCCTCCGTCTGCAAATAAGCAGGAAAATGCTTTGTCAGAGAAAACTGTTGTTCGCCGCTGAAAAAGTCAGAAACGCAAAGTAGGGGTTTTTGACAAGTATATCCTTAGGGAGAGACCTCCTCTCTCTCCATCTCCCCCCAATCTTTCACACCTTTCTTTCAGTCTGCTTCTTCCTCTTCCAAGCTCAGCAGCAGAATGATTTCCTGGTGATTTTTTTTTTCCTTCTGTTTTTGGCGCTTGAATATCTTTTTGGGAAAAGTGTGAGCACTTCTAAGACTTTTTGACAAGACTCACTCACAAGTTGTGAGCTAATGAGAGCCGTTCTGCTGCTGCATTAGCCGGACTTCACCGTGCTCCGAGAGACGGTCACCGCTTTTGCCAGCGGGGAGAAAGAGGGGCAATGGAGGGAAGAGAAGCGAAAGGAAAAAAGGAGAAAAATGATTGACATGGTTCAGCTGGGAGAGGAAGAAGCTCATTTTTAGCCACAGAATTAGAATGAGTAGAACATGAATGCCCCCTGTGGCTCCTTGACAGTTGCAATATCCATGAGATTCAGGGTTTTCTTTGTGCTTTGTTGTCTCTCTGTGTGTGTGTGTGTGTGTGTGCGCATTTGCATGTATGTGTGCATGTGGGCACGTGTGTGGGATGGATAAGTTTAGGCCAATGTGTACATGCATGTACTTATTTATGTGCGCGCATGTATCTGTGCGTGTCTACTTGTGTGTGTGTCATTTTGATAGCCACCCACATGAATATGCAGATCAGTTTTAGAGAGCGTATGTGCTCAGCATTAAAGCCCACTCTCCGCTGCTGACCCAATTTCACACTGCAGTGTATGTGTGTGTGTGTGTGTGTGTGTGTGTGTGTGTGTGTGTGTATATGTATGCAAGCACTTGCTTATCAATGCATTTCGCCAAGCTTGGAAAAATCGCGTGGTTAAGACGGAGGCGTGAGTCGGTGTGTGTGTGTGTGTGTGTGTGTGTGTGTGTGTGTCAGCCTATGAGTGTTTATAGTGTTTATGAGGCAAAAAAACACATGCGATAAGTCTCATCCAACACATTCACGTTCACAGTTGGCTCTGAATAAAAAATACATCACATTAGTACACGCTGACCAAACCACATGCCTCTACAACCCCAACCTTCGCCTTCGTATCTCTACTCACACACACTGGTTTGGTTTGTGTGGCGGTAGCGCCGGCCTCACTTTGACCCAAGCATTTTAAATTAATATTGTACTTTTTTAAGCGCTACGAATAAACGAGTGAAGATTAAAGAAATAGTTTGGGGAAATAATCACTTTCTTGCCAAGAGTCGGAAGAGAAGATTGATATCACTCTCATGTCTGCAGGATAAATATGAAGCTACAGCCTCTTAGCTTAGCTTAGCATAAAGACTGAAAACAGGGGGAAACCGTTGGCTCTGTCCAAAGCACTGATATACTCAGGGAGAGTTTGGAAAACAAAAACACAGCCAAAGTGCCCCCTTGGATGTCCCTATGGGAGATAAAACATGATGCAGTGCCCTCAAATGGAGAACACATGATAAATTACCCACTAGGGTGCCCTTCCAGTGGAGAAAATGTGACAAAGTGCCCTCTAGGATGCCCTTCCAGTGGAGAAAACATTAAAAAGTGCCCTCTAGGATGCCCTTCCAGTGGATAAAATGTGACAAAGTGCCCTCTAGGATGCCCTTCAAGTGGAGAAAACATGATAAAGTGCCCTCTAGGATGCCCTTCCAGTGGAGAAAACATGACAAAGTGCCCTCTAGGATGCCCTTCAAGTGGAGAAAACATGATAAAGTGCCCTCTAGGATGCCCTTCCAGTGGAGAAAACGTGACAAAGTGCCCTCTAGGATGCCCTTCAAGTGGAGAAAACATGATAAAGTGCCCTCTGGGTGCCCTTCCAGTAGAGAAAAAGTGATAAAGTGCCCTCTAGGGTGGCCTTAAAATTGAGAAGATGTGATGCAGTGCCATAAAGGCTGCCCTATACATGCTACTAAACCTTCTGTGCGTTGGTGCCCCACCTCATGCAGCTGGTGCCCTTTTTATTTTTTTCTCCCCTGCCCCTCAGACAGCCTGAGTTCACCACTGGTCCAAAGCTATGTTAACCTACCAGCCCTGCTAAATCTCACTAACTCTTGAGCTCATACTAAATTAAATGCATTAAAAAAACAACATACAGTGTATATTAACAGACTTCCGTGTTGTCAACTCAGCAGTGCCAGTCAGCAGAACCGTCCAGGAAAAGCCGGCAGTTCGTCAAGCCACCGGTAGATGGAGACGTTGAGAAGAGGGAGGCCCGGTGGCAGAGCTGAGGTAATGGCTCACTGGTCTATTGTTCCCTGTCTTCATCCTCACCCTCCACCCTCTCCTTCTGCCTTCCAGTCTAACTCCCCCCTCCTGGACTTCAAAGGAAAAGGAAGGAACAAGAAAATAAGGTGAATTAATGTGCCCCCCCCACCCTATCCCATGCCTGCATGTTGCAGCGGATGTGCTTTTTAATTGCTTGTGCTAAATACATAACCTATTTTTGTATCCTTTACAAAAGCTTAAATGATGATCTGGGTAGAATCTATGCAAATGCTAGAAGACCTCATAAAACATTAACAATACCTCGTATGAGCGAAGCACCTTGAAAACAAGAAAATAAAGGACACCGTATAAAGCACAGCTCGGGCCAGCGTATGGCTTAATAAGATCTGGCACCCAGTGTGCTGCAAACTCTGACAGACATTCCTCGGCATCTTTAACCCTCAGCCCAGAAGCCTCGGCGCAGACTGAACTCTGTGAAGTAGATCAATGGGAGGATTATCGCAGGACCAAGATGCCAGTTATAGAGCAGCTCTGTGCTGCCTCAGTGAGGGGAGAAGATTGAGAGGCTTTCCTTTGATCTTGTGCTGGCGCATCTGAGAGGGCCCGCTGCTGATGATAATGATGCTGAGGCCCATTGCAGAGAGCCAGGCTGGGGCTCGGCCCCGCTCTCGCCTCTCCCCCACCCCGTCTGTTCCTATACTGCCGATATAAAAGGCTGGCCTGTGGAGGGTTGGACGGCACAAACGGATTTAGTCGGACGGATTGTGGATTCATGTGAATTTATCCCAACAAATATTTCCTTTCTGGAGAGGAATGTTATTGATGCAACAGTGGTGTGTGTGTGTGTGTGTGTGTGCTCCAGTTGTTTCCTCCGTCACATTAGATCCAGCTGAACACCTCTGTCCTCTCTCAAGGACACCCCTCCCTCCTGCATGTCTCCGTCCCTCAGCTTCCGTCTCTCTCTCTCTCTCTCGCTCACACACACACACACACACACACACACACACACACACACTTCACACACACTCACACTTTCTCCTCTCTCACTCTGTGTGACAGGCCACGGTGCTGGAGATGGCTGCTGACATTCTGGACAGTAAAAGGCTTAAGGTGGAACGTGTGTGTGTGCGTGTGTGCGTGTGTGTGTGTCTCTAAGGCAGATAGAGGAACCTCACATTTCTTCCTTCAGTGTATCTGTACATCTTATCCGAGTGAGCGCTGATGTCACACACTGAATCTCTAACAGTACACCGGCGCGCTGTGGCGTCTGATTCTTGACTGCCACTGTCGTTTTTTTTACTGATTTGTTTCCGTTTGCCAAAGCCAGATGATTACGATAATAGGATGTGAGGTCAATAATCTCTTAATTAGTGCTAAATGGGAATTAGATTAGGCTTTTTGTTCATTTCAGAAACAGCTCTAGTTAACCAGATTAGCGCAGTGCGGATTAGGCCCAGGATGAGGAGGGAGAGAGGGAAAGGTCGACATGTCGGCCTCAGGTCACAGCTGACAAATGCTGACCGGGAACGCATTATCTGATTGGCTTGTCAGTCAGGTTTGGTGAAAGGTGTCGGAACGGCCTTTTGGCTACTAAGCAGTGGGCAACCTCCGGGTCAGAAAAGTGAAGCTAATAAGGAAGTGACTTAAACTTGCATTCTTTCTAACAGCCAGCAGGGGGCGACTCCTCTGGTTGCAAAAAGAAGTCCGATTGTATAGAAGTCTATGAGAAAATGAGCCTACTTCTCACTTGATTTATTACCTCAGTAAACACTGTAAACATGAGTTTATGGTCTCAATCGCTAGTTTCAAGTCTTCTTCAATACAGCATGATGTTCATTTGGTAAATTATGGTCCCATTTAGAGTCAAATAGACCATAAAGCAGGGGATGCTTTAGAGCGTGGCTACCTTGTGATTTGACAGGTCGCTACCACGGCGTTGTCCGGTCTGAGAGTTGTCAGTGTTTTCGTCTTATAACTTTAACCCTTTTGCAGTGTGTTGTCGGTTCAGGAAAGTTAATTGTAACATTTTTGGTCGCCTAGAAATGTCTTATACCGTGTTCGGTTGTAGCTCTACCCTCTCGTGTCACTTCTGGTTGCAAAAACCCAAGATGGCTGCTACAAAAATCCAAGACTGCGTCGGCCAAAATGACGAAATTGAGGCTTCAAAACTGCAGTCCACAAACCGATAGGTGACGTCACAGTATGTCCACTTCTTATGTAGAGTCTATGCACACAGCAGTGCTTTGAGTTAAATGCTAACAGTGTATGCTTTAGGGCGTGGCTACCTTGGGATTGACAAGTCGCTACCACGACGTTGTCCGGTCTGGGTGTTGTCCGTGTTACCTCTTGGAAGTTAATTATCTAGTTGGTTAACCTAATTGGTCGCCTGAAAATGTCTTATTCAGTGTTCGGTTGTACTTAGCTCCATCATCTTGTTTTTTCTTCTGGTTGCAAAAAAACCCCAAGATGGCGACGACCAAAATGTCGAATTGAGGCTTCGAAACAGCAGTCCATAAACCAGTGGGTGACGTCACGGTGACTACGTCCACTTCTTATTAACAGTCTATGCTACCAAGCAGGAAGTGTTAGTGACTGGAGGCAATCTTATAGTTCGTGAGGACAAGTTTTCATTGCTTTTGTTTGTGTTCTGATCTCTTAACTCCTTTCTAACACCTCTCTCTCTCTCTCACATAGTCATGCTCTCCTCTCTCCTCCAGTGTTCTGTTATTTCTTTACTCTCTCATCCCTTTGCTCCAAAAGAGCTTTTCTGTTCAACTGACCTCCTATCCTCTTCATTTGATGGGCCCCTGCTAAGAGGACTCCATCCCCTCTCTCCTTCTCCTTTTCCCCTCCTCTTCCTCCCTCTTTTCTCACAGCTCTCTCTCTCTCTCATCATCATCCTCCCCGCCTTCCTTCCCTCGCTGCCCCCCGTCTATTCTGTGGCCCAGCGTGGGTGGCTGAGTTTAATGAATTCTCTTTTCTCTCTGCAGCCAGGCGCTGATTTCTGATTGTGAAGAGGTGTGCGTGCGTTGTGAGTGTGTGTATGAGTGAGTGAAGCGCGCGCACACACACACACACATACACACACACACACACACACACACACACATACACACATTTTACTTACTCACTTTCACTGCCGTGACTGTGATCATTTTATCAGTCTAAATAAATCTCGGCCTTTATCCCGATCAAGGCTTCGGGTTGCACTTCCTCTTTTCTTAAAGGAGAAAGTCGCCGACTGTCAGCTTTAAAATAGATTTGCCCCGGGATGTGTCTGTTGTTGTTGTGAACACTACCTGCTGTCTCCTGCAGCCAGAAACATGAGTCAAGAGTCTGTTTTGTCCTCTGTGATGTCTTACTAATGCACAGGAAAAAAACAGTAAATGACTGCAGGAAGACTCAGAGAAGACTCTGGATGATTTACAGCTGACCAGATTTTCTGTTATGTTGTGCATAAGTAATAAATGTAACGGCTGTTTGGTTGACAGGATTTCATGCAGGCGTCTTACATGAAGGCAACGTGGAGTCAATGTACCATTTTGTGCAATGAAGCATCCATAGCATGCAGGCTTTATGTCAATGTTGGAGGTGAATTGTTTTCAGACTACGTAGGATGTGGCGATGTGAAGCAGCATATCGCCATACTGCTGTGATATGCCATACTTGAAGTTCAACCCCGATCTCATGGGAAGGCGTATAAATAGCCCGACATTACAAGGACCTACAGTGTATCATCAGTGTCCGTTGTATGCTGCTTTTGCTTGTCATTTTTATGTCACGCAACAAAACTGGCTGCAGCTAGGTTTAGGCAACAAAACCACTTAGTTAGGTTTAGGGAAAACATCACGGTCGGGCTTAAAATAAGTATGTAAACTAAGTAATATATGTACGTAAACAACGTAACAGAAGTACTCAACGAACACCGGTCTCCTGGTTGAAAGTCCTGTTTGTTGGACCCATCCACCTCCCCTCTCATCCACCATGAGCAGTCTTTTTCACTCTTTATTCTACGTCACTAGCTCTGAGTGTAGCATGTTCATGCAGATGCGTTTACATTGCAGTCAATACATGGCGTACAAATGACACGCCAAAGGCAAGAACGGCGTTTTTGCATGCAAAATGACTTGCAAATACCGTGTCATTCATACGCCACTTAGTGCGACCGGGTGGCAGGTTGGCTGATGCTAGTTAAGCTAATTTTAAACCAATAAAAAGCTAAATCATCGTCAGACAATAACCGGTGCGTTCCCAGGTTGCATTTTCAGCCAATGTTTACCTGTATTTAGAACCAAAGCCTGCTTGAACGTGATTCGTCCATACTGTTCAGACTACAAACGGAAACCAGAATGCTTCCGATGACAAAATCTTTTTCCCATTGCCTTCAGATTGTTCATGTGAATGCAGAATCTGTTTATAGAGATTACCACTCCTCTCACTTTTCATTTAGCACAATCATCAGATCAACATTTCAATTTATCCAATACTTGCTAACATACTAATCTAAGATGTAGAACATGGTAAATATCACTGTTTAGCATCAGCTTGTTAGCATTTAGCTCAAAGCATCCCTGTGACTAAGTACAACCGCACAGAGCTGCTGGCTTTAGACATTTGTTTAGACTCAGAAGTCAGAGGGGTAGCCCCATAAGTGCTCCTAATGACATTTGCAATATTTCACAGCGCCCGAAAGAAAACAACCAATCAGAGCCGAGGAGTACAGTGACAGTTTTATAAAAATGCTTCCGTCGGTCGGGCGGCGTTATCTGCTGTAACCGCCGTATGAGAGCAGTGCAGAGCAGCGACACGCTCACATGCGCTCATATGCACTTACATGTACTACAAAAATGTGCGTCCGGCCCGGCTACGTCAACAAAGCACAAAGAAGCTCTGATTGCAACACACACAGGGAGAGCGACTTCATTCTCTGCTCAGTTACTCCTCTATATCTTTACATAGCATATAGCTTTTTTAAAGCTCTGGATATCGTATAGAGCGCCTTTAAACTGAGGCAGAACTTTGCTTAGAAAGTGTGCGGAGCTCAATCGACCCTCCAAATAAACGTGAAAAGTAGACTTTGTAAACTGGGTTGCATTCCCCTTTTCATGCCAAACGCCGACTTCAAAAGGATGAAACAATCCTCCCTCGAATCCGAGCAGCGACTCTGAAAGTGGATCATCTCCACATCCCCACATCTGTCTGTCTGAGGTCACCGCCGGGGAGCAGGTGTTGCTGCCTCCGTCCTGCCCGCTGATTGGACGGATGGATTAGCCGCCTAACGTGGTGAATTTGTTTAATCTGATAATTGTCTCGGCGATGAAAACATATTCGCTAATTCTCTGTGGCCTCTGTTTTTTTTTTTTTTCCTCTGTCCTCCTGATTAAAGACACTTTCATTCTGGCGCTCAAATAATGGAACAGTTGTTGTTATGACCAGAAGACAATGCTCTGAGGTGTGCTGGCACACACACACACACACACACACACTCGACATGCTCACACACATACATACGCAGAAACACACGGTCCCCTGTGTGTAGCCCCCCTGTGGTATGCTAATGAGCTGCTAATCTCTCTGGTTTACACAGCCAGAATGTGTGTGCGTGTGTTTGTGTGTGCGCATTAAGGTGCAGTGTGGAAAAGCCTGAGGAATTCTCTTAGGCCGTCAACCTTCTGCTCTCACTTGGGCGCAGGCTGTCAACACATTAAATAGTTGAATCTATGTGTGTGTGTGTGTGTGTGTGTGTGTATGTGTGACAGAGGGAGAGGAATTGAAAGTGAAAACTCGACAATAACACACTGCAAAGGCGAAAAGGAGAGAAATTAGGGTAGAGAGAGGGAGAGAGCGAGAGAGAGAGAGAGAGAAGAGAAACAGTATGGATCAGGCAGCAGTGCATTTGTTTACTTCCCTTGTAAATGTACGCTTTCTTCATCTGATCTGTAAAATCCTGACTCTCCTCTAACTCTGTGTTCTTTTTTTGTGTGTGTGTTTTGATGCTGCATTGCGTTCGTGTGTGTGTGTGTGTGTGTGTGTGTGTTTATTTATTATGCCGAAGTCACATCACTAATTAGTCCCTGGGAGAAGCCCGAGGCCATTTGCAAAATCCCACTGATTAAAAACAAGTCCAAATCCAACCTTGTGTCGCATATACACACACACACACACACACACACACTCTCTCAGAGGCACGTACACAATTTGCACTTGCACATCCACACAGCCGCGCGTATGCTGAGGAAAGCTACTTACTGTCAAGGCTGGAACACGTGTGGGCGAGTGTTTTTTTTCTCCCCGTGCATGCATGTTGAACGGCTGTTGAACGGGTGTTAGAGGAGCCGTCAGTTGTTAAGGCCAGTTTAATATTTAAACTCGCCGTCTAAAAAGTTATCATACCCCAGGGTGGCTCCTGTCACACACACACACACACACACACACACACACACACACACACACACACTCGGACGCACACGCTCAAAGCCTTCAGGAGCTTCAGCTTGTCACAAATCACACTCAAGATGTCAAGGGCACCGTGCATTAGCGAGTGTGACAGACAGGGGCAGAGAGAGGCTGAGAGACAGACACATACAAGACAGAATGAGAGAGGGAGAGAGAAGGAGAGAGACTCCACAATATTTTTATCTTCATTTTGAATTATATTTACATTTTTGCACCTTGCTCAACCTGCTTCAGCCCCAAAAAAAAAATAAAAATCCTACCGATTAATCCTATTTGAATTTTAATTCAAGCGAAACAGGGAGAGCGGCGGATGGATGTGATGGATGGAGACTGGAAGGAGGAGAAGAGAAGGAGGAGATAGTGACAGCATGGGGAGAAGGAGGAGGGAGTGAGAGATGATGGGAGACGTAGAGGAGGAGGAGGAGGAGGAGGAGGAAGAGGAGGAGGGAGATAGTGATAAATTGCTTTGAACTTTAATGGACGTCTCAGATGCTCCTCTGGTGATGTGTTCGGACAATACACAACATTACTGGCACACGTGAGGGCTGATAGTAGCTGACAGCCAAAGAGGCCTGTCCCCATCGACCTACAACACACACGCATGCGTGACGTGCACACATGCCGCAACGTGGCTTTCCAAAAAAAGTCAGCCAAAGGAAGAAGGCAACAACTTCTTAGCAGGAAGTGCAGACGAGACGGGGTGAACAGATGAACTGTGGGTGAGGGAGAGGAAGGGAAGAAAGAGAAGAAGAAGTGTTAGGTCCAGAGGGAGAAGCAGAGGAGGAGGAGGAAAAGCGGAGGGGAGGAAGAGGAGTGAGCCGGGGAAGGTGTTGCCATATGGTCAGGGTTGGGTTCAGACAAATAAAATGTTGCCTTCTCTCCACAATGGTTAACTACACACAAATGAATCACTAATGGAGCTCTCACTCACAGCGACAAACCCGTAAACACACACACTCATGCGTGCACACACACACACACATACACATGCACACACACAATGGCAGACATGTGAATGAAACTCCGAGGCATTCACACAGAAGGAGCAATAAATGTCGACGGAGGTGGGCGGACGGGTTGGGAAGTATGGAGGGTTGTTTGTGAGGTTCGAGCTGTGTGTGTGTGTGTGTGTGTGTGTAGCAAGTGTACCGTTGGAACCGCCCCTCTTCCCTTCCACCCGGCTGCCTCTCTGTGAGTGTGTTATGGTGTGTTATAGTGTGTTAGTGTGTGTGTGCAGGCCTGTCTTTGTGTACACTTGAATGGGGGGTTTGTCCCTCAATCTGTGCCCCTCTACTTTGCCAGATTTCTAATGATTTTCCAATGATGATTTAGGTTGTGTGTGTCCAAGCGCTCACTCAACCCCTCTCTCTTTCTCTCTCTCTCTCCACATTCTCCGCCCAGTTATTCTTCACGGTGTTGCTTTGTGGTTTCTTTTCTGTGTCTCACAACAACACTAATACTAGTATCACGTGACTTAAGGCTGGCCCACACTGAAAGATTTTTAAAATCTTAACCGATTCTGAAACTTTGCCCCTTTTGCCCCTTTTGACGACATGTTGTGTTAAATTTAACAGTTTTGTTCCTATAGTGTGTGTGTGTAAAGAGCAACGATTTGGCCAAAACAGCCACCACAAACACACTAACAGATTAATTCATGAACAAGAGTAAAAAAAAAAAAGAAATCTCGCAAAATCTCTCGTGACCAATCGTGACTTTAGTGTAAACAAACATGACGGATGACGAGCAGGAAGAGTTAGCGATGTTAGTTTTTGCACTACTTTGTACTGAAAATTCACAAAGGATGGATGGATGAAGTCATGGAGACTCGTTAAATAAACACCTGTGTTGCTGCCACAAATCAGCAAGTTGGTCCTCCATTTCTGAGGTTCATCTTACTACTACTCCATGCTTTGCGTTTTGCATTAGCTCATGCATTAGCTGTGGCCGCCATCACGGCACTGGTTGTCCTTCCTTCGTTCTTTCCCACTTGACGGCGTCATCGGCTTTCCTCGGGGTTCCCCACACACAACAGGACATCCGATCGTAACTATTGAACACGTTTAATATATACGATTTGAGATCAGTGTGGCCCGGATGGACTTCCGAAATGAGCGGGGGATGTAAAAAAAACACTCTTAACATACCTCACACCACAGGAATATCTGGATAATCTATAGAACCATCAAAAAAATCGTGTGTACCCAGCATTAGCAGCAGCAGACAAAACCCTATATATCTAGTTATCTATCTATCTGAATAAAACAAAAGGTTTTTTCAATTTTCAGCTCGCTATAAAAGCTAAAGCCCACTTACAACACTTTGCATTCCTGCTGATCATTTCCCAAAGTTTACTGTAAGATTTGAGATTTATTTCCTACCGTCCTGACAGCTGTTGTTTTCCGTTCATTTCAGATGGAATTCAGCTTGCAGAGGCTTACCAGCTTGAAATAGGTAAGTTACCACAGAGAACAGAAGGTTGCACCAACATCTGATATGGGAGTATAGGCTAACAAAAAAAAAGCATTCATGTTTTTGGACAATAAAATAATAAGCAGCCTTAACAGAAAGGATGAAGTGAATCGCTGCGGAGCCTTGTCACTTCACAAGACGCGGGAAACCTCTGTTGGTCTGGAGGAGCTACAGCATTTATTTCTGCACAAACGTCCACTGTACATTCACTAGATATTCTCAGAGCTACTAACTCTTCTGCAGTGTGGAGTGTGCACGCATGCACGTGAGGTGGAGCGAAAGAGTGAGAACGAGCGCGGTGTGTGAGTGAAGGCAAGCAGGCAGGCAGAGGAGCAGAGTACAGCAGAGACTCCGGCCCTGGAGACCAAAGCTACGGTCTCCCCCGCGTCCTCCGGCTGCGGCCAACACCCTTTTGCAAGACGGGCTTCACTAGATATATCTTTGCGGTTTTGGTGCTTCCGTGTGCTTTGTGTTGTAGTCTGAGTCTGAACAGCGTAGCCACACGCGAGCGCCTATGGGACACCAACCTGGATTGATTTATTCGTGTAAGAAGTTACAAACAGTCCCTTTAAGTAGGTCAAAACTTCCAGGTTTTTTTTTTTTTAACCAAACCGCAGATAAGCCAACTAAGGGAAGTCAAGGGACGTCAAGGTAAGATGCGTGTCGAGACCGAGGTTGCAGCCGGGTCCCCCAAAGCTCCTTCTGCTGCCATAAAGGGAATGTTTAGTCTATGTGAATAGAGGACGAGCAGAGCGCCGAGAGCGTGTATCAGTCTGAACAAGAAGCTGAATATTTCATAGCAAGACAATGGGGATATATTTGTATTAATGTTTCATAACTGTACGTTTATCAAGGCGTTAAGACCCCCCACGTGTGTTTGTGTGTGCGCGTGCACGCAGGTGTGCGCACAACACAACGCCCCCGTTTTAATGTTTGATGGAGGTTTGAGGAAGGGAGGTGTTGTGTGGTTTGTTTATGACTCGGTGCGTCCTCTTTGGGTTTATTCACAGGAGGATGACCTGTGAGCTCCAACGTGTGGCAGGCATCTGTGTGTGTGTGTGATAGTGTGCGTCAGAGTGTGTGAGTGTGTGTGTGTGTGGGCTTTTTGGGGGGGCCAAGGGAGCCATAAAAGATTCAGCTCCTCTGGCTGTATTGTTGTGGAGATAACAAATGTTTCCATTTAGTGATCATGCATGAGTTATAACTCACAGGACATAGCTTATGCTGTTGTATGTCGGGATTTGTGTGTCCTCGCGCCTTCACAGCCTCCATACAGCCAGCGAGTGGTCAGACTCTGGCGGAATGAACGTTGTGTAATCACACTACAAAAGAGCTCTTCGTGCCGTGATTTTTTTTTTTATGCCTCAGGTGAGCACATATAAGAGAGCTCAGTCCAGCTTTAGTCTTCACACACACAGATGGACAGGCAGATGAAACACACACATATATAGACACACACACACACACACACACACACACACAGAGAGAGCTCTATTATGCAGTAGACCTCTCCATCCAATTGATCACAGGCATGAATTTCAGAACAAAAGGGAAATATTCCACCTCAAAGAGCAGAGGATTTCTAACAGAATGCCTAAACGCGGCACACTGTCCTCACCGTATACTTCTAAAGCCTTTGTAACACTGAATGAGTTATAGAGTGCGAAACAATGTGTGTGTGAGTGCACATCCGCAAGGGTAAGCCGCTGAGCACTTCAAACCAAGGGCCTAATCAGCACCCCATAGCCCACCCACACAACCTCTCTCTGCATCTCTCTCTCTCCTCTGCTCATCTTATTTTCATTCCCTCGCCCCCTCCCACGGACTTGCCTCTGCATTCTTCCGCTCTCCCCCTCTTTTTCTCCCCCCCCCCCGCTCACCCCCGTTCCCTCTTTCAGCTCCTCCCTCGAGATGGCAGCGAGGGTGGAGGTGACAGGAGGGTGTGTGATGGGGGGTGGTTGTGGTGGTGGTGGTGGTGTGGGGGGGATGACGACGACTCCTGGGAATGCCGGGCACGGTGCAAGCACAGCTTCGAGGTCAGCCGAGTGCTTTCCCCCGTCCTGGTGGGGATGTTGGCGGGTGAGGACACGCCGGGCTGATCTAGGATCTGTGTCCCTGGGGAGCAGGCGGTGACAAGGCCGCTGGCGAATGCTATGACGCTGCTGAAATATTAAAGCTAATGGGATCGCAGAGCTGCGTGCCTGCTTATGTATGTGTGCGTGTGTGTGTGTGTGTGTGTGTGTGTGTGTGTGTGTGTGTGTGTCAGCGTGAGCGTATGTTGCTCATAAGTTGCAGCTACTTGAAGTGAAGTGGAGTGAACAAAGTGGAATAGAGATGGATAATGCATTACACTCTAAACAATGGCACGGTAGAGAGAGTTTGGGCCGTGATAGAACAAAACCTACTTCTGAGTGTGAAATATGGTGGAGGAGAGAAGATAGGAGGTGAGGAGAGGAGAGAGGGTAGGGGATATAGGAAGAGAGGGGAGGAAATAGGAGTGAAAAAGGAGAGGAGATGGGAGGAGAAGAGATGAGATAGGAGGTGAGGAAAGGAGAGAGTAGAGGAGATGGGAGGAGAAGGGAGAGGGAATAGGAGATGAGGAAAGGAGAAGGGGAGAGGATATAGGAAGAGAGGAGATAGGAGTGAAAAAGGAGAGGAGATGGGAGGAGAAGAGATGAGATAGGAGGTGAGAGAGGAGAGGAGATGGGAGGAGAGGAGAGAAATGAAGGGAGAGGGGATAGGAGGTGAGGAAAGGAGAGGGGAGAGGATATAGGAAGAGAGGAGAGGAGATAGGAGTGAGAAAAGTAGAGGTGATGGGATTTGAGAAGATGAGATAGGAGGTGAGGAGATGAGATAGGAGTTGAGGAAAGGAAAGAGGAGAAGATAGGAGGTGAGGAAAGGAGAGAGGAGAGGGGATGGAAGAGAGGAGAGAAGAGGGGAGGTGAGGAGGTGAGGAAAGGAGAGAGGAGAGGGGATGGAAGAGAGGAGAATTAGGATGGGAGGGGAGATAGGTGTGGGGAAAGCAGAGAGGAGAGGAGTTGGGAAGAGAGGAGAGAAGATAGGAGGTGAGGAAAGGAGCGAGAAGAGGAGATGGTGAGAGAGGAAAGAAGGGAGAGGAGATAGGATGAGAGGAAACAAGAGGAGGGGGATTAGAGGAAAGGACAGGAAGAGAGGAAAGGAGAGAAGGGATGACATAGGGTGAAAGGAGAAGAGAGGAGATAGGAAGTGAGGAAAGGAGATGGGAGGAGAAGAGAGGAAAGAAAAGGAGAGGACAAGAAACAAGAAAATAGGAAGAGGGGAGAGTAGAACATGAAAATTAGAAAAAATGAGCCGGTTAAGATCCCTCAGCTGCCAATAAGTAGGCACACACACACACACACACACACACACACACACACACAGCGGCTTGAAGCTATCACACACATCGCCTGGAGCACAATACAGCTCGTTAGTGGATACATGGTGGAAATGAGTCCTCCTCTCCTCTCTCAACCCCTCCGTCTCTCAAGCAGTTGTCAATGTTATTATTTCCAAATGAATACACACAAATGCAGTACATTGTCTGACAGAATACGCTATAAATACACTCACTGTGTTGCCGTACGACAAACACACACCGAGCGAGAGGAAGAGAGAGTGCCACTGCCGCAATAACGGCGAACTCCATGGTGCTATATGTTCGGGGGGAGGGAGGGAGAAACATGAACAACAATTAAAAATACAGTAGTAGGTTGAGTGTGTGTTAGAAAACACCCACAGCAAAACGTGTTCGTGTGAGACCTGAGAGGAGTGTGTTGAAATCAGTGTTGCTGTGTGCAGCTTGTGGGCATGCAGTTAAATTATGGATTTCAGCTCACTGTCTCTGTCACTCCCTCACACACACACACTTTGCAGAAGGCGGATGTGCGGATCTCGTTGCTGTAAGATATAGACAGAGCGCCGTTTTATCGCGACGACTGTGATGTTAATTAAAATCAGACAGACGTTCGCAAAGAAATAAGTTGAGCTCATTTCCATTCTGTGTGAGAAGCGGGAAAAAAGTAGGCCACGCTTCGGAGGCGCGCCACCTTCGCTGTCCTACGGATGAGAAATGACTGACAAGCTGGGAGGAGGAGAGGAGAGGAGAGGAGAGGAGAAGGAGAGGAGGGGTGAGGAAAGGAAATGAAAGAGGAGAGGAGTTGGGAAGAGAGGAGAGAAGAGAAGGGGAGGGAGAGGAGAGGAGATACGAGGTGAGGAGGGGAGAGGAGAGGAGAGGAGAAGGAGAGGAGAGGAGAGGAGAGGAGAAGGAGAAGGAGAAGAAGAGGAGATAGGAGGTGAGGAAAGGAAAGAGGAGAGGAGTTGGGAAGAGAGGAGAGAACGAAGAGGAGATAGGATGACAGGAAACAAGAGGAGGAGAGACCAGGATAAGGAGATAGGAGGTGAGGAGAGGAGAGGATAGGAGATAGGAGTTGAGGAGATGAGATAGAAGCTGAAAAAAGGAGAGACAAGAGGAGATAGGAGGTGAGGAAAAGAGAGAGGAGATAGAGATTACTAAGAGAAAGAAACACTCAAGCCGGTGCAAAAATGAATGAATAAAAACAGATGAATATTAGTTTGAGTCACACAAGTTGACGCCAGAGGGACATCAGTTTTCTTTCCTGAGAATTACAAGTTAAATTAAAGGTAGGACTATTTATGAAAATGCTGTTATTTTGATTCTTTAAAAGGCACCAGAATGCAGGAAACAGTTTTTTCTGGAGGAGGACCCACAGATCCCCCGCTTTGGTTTTGAAATGCTCCCTATATTTGAGGTCTCAGGGTTGGTAAGTACGGCAGAGCCCCCTCTGTGTCGCCCCACATAAGGCCCATTGACTTGTCTAACGGCTGCGAGCGCCGCTGCTCATCCCCAGCGGTGCACGCTGTGCCTTGTTAGTCTCGTGTAAAACGCCGGCAAACATTAAAACCCTGCGTGATGCGCCGCCGTCGTCCCTCGACTTGGTCACACGAGCTCATTTGCATAAGCCGCCTTTTATTTAAAAAGGACACGCACACATGTAACCACCTACAGCAAGCGTGCACACGCAAGCCTCCCATCAGCCCTCAGGGGAGACACACACACACACACACCTAATTTCCCAAAACCCACCCCTACAGTACATGCCTGCTGAGATGCAAGGATTTAAGGGGAATTTGCCTGCCAAAGGGAATCGTGCTGGATTTCATCATTCAAATGTGTTATTCAGACGCCTTAGGACAATTTGCCGTGTATTAGTGAGCGCTCACTACTCGTTTCCATCGCCGGAAACAAGATAGAAAACTTTTCCGCTCCCGTGCATCTGTGAATTCGCACTGAAAATAAAGTGGAAAAGGTCACTCTGGCAATATGAAAGAGAAGGTTTTTCTGCAGATAACGGTGCATTTTCTGGTTCAGAAGTGATAGATGATGTAAATTTCATTCAGATGAAAAGATATTCCATTATTCCGCCAAGTTAGTATCTCCTGTGCTTTGTCAAAGAAGTGGCCTCGGGAGGTATTACTGGTCTCTTCGTTTGTACCAGACACACTTTCTTTAGTTTCTGGATTTGGCAGAGCTTTTCATATTCACACAATATTGATTGGACTTGAAGGCTAGCGTATGTGAATCTGGGATTTAGGTGTCCCTCTTTGAGATGGATTTTACAGCTGGAACCAGTGGGGGGAAAAAACTCTGTACATTTAGTACTGCACATTTAAAGTACTTGTACTTTAAATTTCCATTTCATGACACTTTATACTTATACTCCACCACCACTCGGGGAAATATTGTATTTGTTACTCCACTATATTTATCTGGCAGCTATAGTTATTTCACAAATCAAGATCTCACATACTTAAAGGGACTGTTTGTAACTTCTTACACGTATAAATCAATCCGGGACGGTGTCCCATGTGCGCTCGCATGTGGCTACACTGTTCAGACTCAGACTCCAACACAAACTACATGGAGGCACCAAAACTGCAAAGTTCTATCTAGTGAAGCCCATCTTGCAAAACAGTGTTGGTCGCAGTCGGAGGACGCTGGGGAGACCGTAGCTTTGGTCTCCAGGACCGGAGTCTCTGCTCCTCTCCTCCGCTGCCTGCCTGCCTGCCAGCCTTCACTCACACACCGCGCTCGTTCTCGCTCTCTCGCTCCACTCTCACATGCATGCGCGCACACTACATATTGCAGAAGAGTTAGCAGCTCTGAGAATATCTAGTGAATGTACAGTGGACGTTTGTGCAGAAATAAATGCTGTAGCTCCTCCAGACCAACAGAGGTTTCCCGTGTCTTGTGAAGTGACGGGGCTCCACAGCGAGAAACGTTATCGTCTCCTACCGGGTGCCGGTGTCTCCCCTGTTCCCTTCGGCCGTGGTCGGGAGGCCACAGGTGTCGCTGTTAACAAGCATTTCTGATTCTTACAAACAGTCCCTTTAATTGATTTCCAATAATAAATATATACATACATTTGCATAAAGAAAGCATATTTGCCCACTCCCATGTTGATAAGAGTATTAAATACTTGACAAATCTCCCTTTAAGATACATTTTGAACAGATAAAAAAATGTACGATTAATTTGCGATTAATCATGGACAATCATGCGATTAAATATTTTAATTGATTGACAGCCCTATTCATTTACAAAGCTTTCACTTGGAAATATTTTACAATGTGGTATTGTTATGTTTACTAAAGTAAGGGATCTGAATACCTCCTCCACCACTGACTGTAACAACACATGGGAATGAGAGTCTGTCTGACCGGCAAGACCTCATGAATGGATGGTATTTGCCTTCGAGCATCCACATCACTGAGCAGCAGGCCACTTTTGTTGACAAAAGGCATTTCCATCACTTGTTTATACAACTGCTTCCATCATTAACTGTTATCCTCTATAGGCTTTGTGTCTCATGGGACATGTTTGAGATAATTCCTAACTCATAATTATGACTTATATGTCAGAAGCAACTAATGAGATGTTTATTTCTATCATCCCTTCTTTATTTCATTCCCCTGAATGGACCTCCATGTTCCTCCAGACGACCACACTGTTAAGAATGTCCCAGTAAAATAACAGTAAAGAACTGGCAGCAGGGTTGCCTTTATGTTACTGTAAAATTAACATTATTATACTGTCGCTGAAATTTGCAGCTTTGTACTGTTAATGAAAAATACAGTTTGAACTGTTTTTTTTATTAATTTCACAGTATTTTACAGTTAATTTACTGTTTAAAGATACATTATATAGCTGTTTTTCACCTTTCTTTTACATTATCTTACTGATTTGTTTTAATGCACTATTTAGGTTGTATTTTTTACATACATTCTAATAAACATATTTTTTTGCCTAGATGCATAGACTTAGCAGGTTACAGACGTAGGAATAGTCACACTAAATACAATTAAAGGCACTGGTTAGCAAAAAGGCTATAATAGACTTGTTGACTCTTTTCCCAAAAAGTCTGTCTATAGCTACAAGCACAGAATGCAAACCAGAACAACATGTGAGTGAAGAACAATAAAGCTAATTCACTGATTTTACAATCATGTACAATGTATAAGCCTCACATGTGCAGATCAGGTCCCAGAATTAAAAACATACTGCATGAAACTGTTACTTTAGACCAAGGGTTCCCAAACTTTTCCTTTGGAGGGCCAAAACTGCAACTCAATGGAGGGCCACGGGCCAAAATTAAACACCTATTGTATTGTATTATTAAGATGCAAAATGGTACTAGGATCACAAGTTCCCTTAATTGAATATGTTTTACATAGTTAGCCCCTTAAAACCCACCTGCTGAATACAATTGGGCTCATTTATGCAATTTAGGCATTTCCAAGACTGTTTATGGACCTCAGTATGTAGAAATATATAAAAAAACACTATTTTTAGAATAGGCAAAAATAACAATAAATGTACACTGCATTCAAAGAACTGCATGTTTTTCCCAAAACTGCATGTGATTATCATAAAGTGGGCATGTCTGTAAAGGGGAGGCTCGTGGGTACCCATAAAACCCATTTTCAGTCACATATCTTGAGGTCAGAGGTCAAGGGGACCCCTTTGAAAATGGCCATGCCAGTTTTTCCTCACCAACATTTAGCCCAACTTTAGCTAATATGACATAATATGGTACTAATGGAGTCTTTAGGTTTTCTAGTTTCATATGATGCCACTATCTTCTAACCATAAACCCGAGCCTGGTACGGCCTCTAAAAGACAGTAAAGTCGGTTGGGTCTTTTAATAAAGAAAAAGAATTTGCTAACATCTGGCGGGCCAAATCAAACCTGATGGCGGCCAACTTTGGCCCGCGGGCCCTACTTTGGACAGCCCTGCTTTAGACAGTGGATCAGCAGTAAAGTGCTGTTTTTTTAAGAATGCATTATAGTACAGTTAAAAAACAGCCTATGAGTGTAATTCAACAGGTTTTCTTTTGTATTAACAGTAAAGCACTGTTTTTAGCAATAACAGGTTAATACTGTTGAAATCCTGCTGTAAATTAACAGCAATTGTTTACAATGTACGCATCTCACTCCGGCCAATCGCAGCCGTTTCATCTGTCTCGTTAGAGCCTAAACTCATAAGACTTGTCTGCTTAGCCCGCTGCAGTCTGCGGGGGTTTTGCGGCTACAATACAGCTCCCGCTGCTCGGACCCATTCGGCACCGTTTAGCGAGGAAAACGGTGCCGAATGGCTTTTGTCTGTAGCTATAGGACTATTGGAAGAATGGCTCAGCACGGCGCGCCTTTTGATGCGTTTGATGCGCCTCATTAACAGTTTAAATTTACACCTGCCTCACGCATTCCTGCGGGATCCCTCCTCACGTGTGAATGGGAATGTTTGTTCTTCTGTGATAACGAGCCTTGTGAACATTTCCAGTCTTTGATGTCTTAAAAAGAGTCAAACTTATTGGTTTTTAACTTTTTTTTTTTTTTTTTTTTGGCATATGTGATTGTCCATTTGGTCCCATATCATAACAAAAATACAACAATTATTAGTTTCAGGTGATTATACACTAATGAAAACATAGTTATAAATATTATATCCCATTTATGCTAATAGATCTCCTGACATGTTACACACTGGTCCTTTAATAGTGGTGGAAAGTAAATTTTATTCAAGTAATGTACTTAAAGGTCCCATATCATGCTTATTTTCAGGTTCATATTTGTATTTTGGGTTTCTACTAGAACATGTTTACATGCTGTAATATTAAAAAAAACCCTTTATTTTCCTCATACTGTCTGCCTTAATATACCTGTATTTACACTCTATCTAAAACGCTCCGTTTTAGTGCATTTCAACGGAATTGCAATGGAAAAAAACAGTTTGGGTCCATGTATACTTCCTGTCAGCTGATGTTATTAACATACACTGCAACCGGAAATAAACTGGGACACATTTAGAATGTTTACGATTAAAACTGTGTAATGGTCTAAATATCGTATATTTGTGACATCACAAATGGACATAAATCCTGACGGCTTGTTTCAAACGCACAATTTCTGAATACGGGCTGTGTGTGTATTTCTCTGTATATTGAGGGTTTTTGATAGTTTAACAGTATTTATATAACACTTAAACCTGCTTTATAATATAAAAGACATGAAAATCTCACTTTTTACAATATGGGACCTTTAATAAAGCAAATATTCCTGACAGCTTCTGATATTTAACAGCAAGATTACTGTATATTCTGTCTTTTAGACCTGCAGCATCCCTCTCATATTGTAAGAAAATAAGAGTTTATATTTTATGGAGGTTAATTATTGATCCTGGTCACAGCTTAAACTACCATAAGAATCCAACCCAAAGGGGGAAAGCCAGGCTGTGGGAGCCATTATCCCGAGTTAATAAATGCAAACATTTGTTCCTGATGGCTCACTTAACCTCTTAATTTATGTATGACCACCAGAGGCCTATTCAGCAGAGAGCCATCGGTCAAACAGGCCTTCACAGAGTAGACACCGCATGGCCTCTCTCCCTCTTTCATCTCCGCTGTAACCACCGCGTGTTTCACGCCGCTGCGCAGCCAGAGCGCGCCTCTCCAACGCACCCTAATTGTCCCGCGTATTGACAAACCCGGTTCCGGTGTATTACTGATTTTCCACCGCTTCGTGACGGAGCTGTGCCTGGGTTTTTTTTTCTATTCTTAGGAGACATCTGTGGGGGGTCAGGGGTGAGGTCACCCCCGGAGCTGCGTCCATCTGCCCAACAAATACCCACGTCTTCTTCAGACGCGCGCCTGCTAAACACCCCTAATAGCCTCTATCACATTTGCATTATTAGCCTCTAATGAGCGAGTGAATGGAGAATAATAAGCCCATTTAAGTTATCAATGAATTACCGCCTATATATAATAAATGATTGCTACATCAGAAGTGAGATGAAAATAATGACACAGTGCAAATCTCTCCCCCATTATCTTGGCCCAAAGCACCATATAGCCTTTATAGCGTGGCTTTCTTTGTGCAATCAAAGGATATCAAGCTGAATCTAGGACACAGACATGAAACAGCAACTTGGAGATGGTTTCCTAATCCTCTAATCTTTTTTTAGGAGGACAACTCTGAGATGTGTCCTTAAACTCAGGCAGTGGATTTTTTTTTTTTTTAATATTCAGTGCCTCTCTGAATCAGAGCTACTCTTAAAAATATAAATGCATGTGAAAAATAAACATACTGGACCCACTATCTCTCTCAATACATACATATTGTTATAGCTCTATGAATAACCCATATAGTTGAAATAATTCATGCTATTAGATCTCGTAGAGCCTCTCATGCAGTGAGTTTTAAATTTTAATTTAATGATATGAATATATATATACTGTATGTGTCAAACTTGCAATAACTTTTAAAGCGCTTTTAAAGGGGATATATCATGCTCATTTCCAGGTTCATACCTGTATTTTGAGTTTCTAATAGAACATGTTTACATACTTTAATGTTAAAAAAAAAAATATTCTCAAACTGTCTGTCTGAAACGCTCCGTTTTAGCGTCTGTCTCTTTAAGTCCCGCCTCCAAAAAAGCCCAGTCTGCTCTGATTGGCTTGAGAGAAAACTGAAGCACTGAAAAAGGGGGTTTTCATGATATGTCCCCTTTAAAAGGGCACTGACCTTTAGAAATACAGATCAAAAATGGCCTGTATTTGACAAAAACAATATATCTCTTTATTAAGTCTCACTGAGTCGCGTGTGCATGATGCAACAAAACTACTTAGGCTTAGGAAGAGATCGACTTGGTTAGGTTTAGGAAACAAAACTACTTAGTTAGGTTTAGGAAAAGATTGACTTGGTTAGGTTTAGGCAACAAAACTACTTAGTTAGGTTTAGGTAAAGATAGACTTAGTTAGATTTAGGAAAAGATCGACTTGGTTAGGTTTAGGAAACAAAGCTACTTAGGCTTAGGAAAAGATGAATTTGGTTAGGTTTAGGAAACAAAACTACTTAGTTAGGTTTGGAAAAAATTGACTTGGTTAGGTTTAGGAAACAAAACTACTTAGTTAGGCTTAGGAAAAGATTGACTTGGTTAGGTTTAGGAAATGATCGTGGTTTGGGTTAAAATAACCTCGGAAGTGGCGTAACTTAAGAACGGAACTTATGTGACAAATAAATCTATGTTGACTTCTTGTTTCATAGGGGGTACGAATACCGGTTGCCTGGGCGAAAGTCCGGTATTTTTTGACGCAACCATCCTTCCTACGCGGCATTTTCGCTCTTTATACTTCCCGGTTCACAATTACATGGATTACATATGTGCATTACTTTTCTTAGGTATAGCTACAAACGGTGTGCGAGACCAGCCTGTTGAAAAGAACCGAAAATATCTTTTGAAATATTGCCATGAAGAAAAACACCGGTCCGGAGTTGTTTGAAATCTCAGCACCCGACAAAGACGTCATTCGGGCATTGTTTTTGAACCCCAGCTCCAGCTGAAGTATAATGGGTCCTTTGTGCTACTGTGAAGGAAAACAATACACCTGCTGTACTTTTTAACTTCATAGATATGGTAGATATCAATCTGGGTCTCTTCAGTGATGTAACTAGCTGGATTAGATCATTTAAAGACAAGTTGTACAACTTCGAATCCTACAGGGCTTCTTATGTAGTCCATTACATCCACTCTCCTCCTAATAATAAAGTCGGCTCAGCTGTGGTGAAATCCAGGTTTTGAAGGACCCGCCTGGCCCCTGTACCCAAGCCAACCCCACCCACCAAACACAAACAAAAGGGCCCTTGCTCTGGCGGAACGAACCGAGTTTGGCCCACTCATTGCGTTTGTTAGCCCCACAGAGACCCTGAATATAGAACAGCTATTCTATCTAATGAGGCAGAACTTCATGGCTGCCTCTATAAAACTTTGTCAGCCTTCTGTTCTCTGGCAACAAAGCCTGAATTTTTTAAAGTTTCACCCATTTTTTTTCCCCAGTGACACACAAACTGTTAAGATGAATCGAACGCGGGCTTTTTCCTCTCGGTGACGCGAGACAAGTGTTGCAAACAAAGATGACTATGTGGAGAAATAGGGCGCTTAGACGGGAGGAGCGATCAAGAATAACGCCTCCGCAGGGAGAGCTTTGATGACACGGGGTTGTAGTTTTATGAAATAGCCTACATTTGGCTTTGTGTCGAGGGTCTGTGAGGAATTGCGGGTGAGGATGTTTTCCTCCGCTTTTTATATTCCAATCTATGAAGATACTTCCTAGACCCAATACTAATTTGACTATTTCTCATTTATTGTGAGCAAAGATAATTGGGTGTTGCCTGCTGTGTGTGTTAGTGTGCCTGCAAGGATGTTGGGTGTTTACATAGCTTGTTTTTTTCTCTTTGATGGCAACGGAGACCTGAAATGTAGCACGCTAACAGTGTTTCATAACTTTATAACTTGAATTTATAGTCCTGCATCCATAACACATAACACATTTTAGCATTTCATAACAACTGTGAAGTCAAAAAGGTACTTTCTGGGTGAAGTGCAGATCTGGGATCAAAGATTTAACATCACATTTAGGGACAATACACAAATTATTTTGGTGGTGAGGGGGGCTGAACCCTCCCCAGGGTTAGTGATGTTTTCTCTGAACCCTCCTCTTGACTTGAAAACTGCAGCATGACATGAAAATAATAGAACTGTGTTACATTTGCACAGCTTGTTTAATACTGTACCCCAATTTTAACATTGCATATCTAAAGGGGGAACCGTTTACAGGTCTTAGGGAGTACTACTGCATGTGAAAAATATTGCATAAAGTCCTTTGTGGCTCCAGAGGGAGCTGCGTAAAACTGATGAATAAAAATAGTAAACTGACACTGCTTCAAGTGACACTGAGTCAGCGTTGCTTTGGGTTGAAGACTACAAATTTGAAAATGAAATAAACTCTAGGGGTGTGGAGTTAGAAGCCCGCTAGCCTGCTCCTCATCTCTGCTTGAGGCTACATTAGCCGCTACTAGCATAACGCACCCAAATCTCCAACAGAACTATCTGTGGTTGAATTGCATTGTGGGTAATGTAGGCGATAGGTTTTTGAAAGGAAGGCGAATGTGTAGAATAAAAAAGTCGATATCTCTGCTGCATCAATTTTGCACCGTTTTAACTGTTCGTTGGGAATTTAACAATGTTTTGGAGTGCAACGCTAAATTGGTGGAGAACGTCTAATGTTAACATTAAAGGGCCTGTCCATTATTTTATTTTATTCATTCTGTAGCTTCCCAGTGGTGTTACTTATCCGAATATTAAGTTTTGGTCAAAGTATTTATGTCTTTTTCCCAAGCCCTTCTAAAAACTTTTTCCCATGTGACCTGGCGGACCACTACATTCACAAAAGCAGTAATTTTACATTGCAGAACGCGGAAGTATACATACAACCCCACTTTAAAAAATCTGAACTAACCCTTTCAGTTATTTCCAAATTTAGCACAACTAACTTTGATTCTGCTAGTGCTAGCATTCAAATTATTCATAACCTTATTGATTAGTTGACTTTGGAAACCTACGTCACTGCTTTTGCTAACTGCTGAGACGGGCCCTACCCTTTAAGGGGCCGTACACATGCCGCATCTTTTGCACGCTCATATCCATTGAAAGGTAAAAGTCAAATTAACGCAGAGAAATCGAGCAGTAATGTTACTGTGAGGGATTTACAGTGCTGGAAGTCAATTTCTTTGTTTTGACTTTGTTTAGTTTAGTTTTACTGTTAAATTACTGCAACTTCATCACCTCACCTTTATGGCAGCTCGCAGGTTTTGGTTACTTAGTAACGGCAGTAGCGTAACCTTCGAAGCACCTTGGATGAAATATTAATTTAGAACTAGAAAAAAACCCAAACACCCTTGCCCCTTTTCTAAATCCTTAATCATTTTTCAGTCTCTTAGCAAACTGGTGTGAACGTTTTGTCTTTATAAATATTCAAATGGCTCCTAAAACACACCCTACGAGCAATGCAACATTCAAACATCTATTTGTGGTTGACTAAACTGTGATTAAAAACCCTCATAACTTCGGGCTCTCAATTTGGTGTCAATCCATCAAGTGTCATCTATTTGCATACCACGTTCCCCCCCACATAAAGTGCGATTCAAAGCGCGCCGACAACAAACGGCATGTGAGGCGTGAGGACTATTTGACACACCAGATCAGAGGGAAAACCACATCTGTGCTCTCTCAGACAGATATGCCTACTCATGAGCTGTCATGCAGCGGAAGGTCTCGAGTGGTTCACTTCAGTGGCACGTCTCATCCTGGGCAGAGCGCGACTGATCCGGGAGATCTGAAAGATCATTTTGTCCTTTAGTGGATAGCCTACTTTGGTGCGCAGATTGTCTTTGCAGCTTCGCCTCATTAGCCCTCTCATGGCCTGCATGAACAATCAAGGCTGGGCTGCTGAAATATTGATTAGCTCTATAGTGAGCAGGGAGATATTCCTGTTTTTTTTTTTTTGGTGTGGGGCGTTCTGGTGCATATAGACGATTTGTTAAATATAGTTATTTGTCTTCCGAGGCTGTTTACTCCCGAGGGAAAACAATGCCTTCCCTTCAAAGTCTTGCTGGCACATGCAGAGAGGACACACTGATCACATAATGCTGTGGTTGTGTGCACGTGCACTGCAGTTTGCCTTCTGTGTGTGTGTGTGTGTGGAGCTTGTGCACTGTATGTGTGGTGGTGTGGTGTCCCCTCATATTTTGCGTTGTTTTATATGAGGCACGTTCAAAGAGAATTATATAGTATTGTTTATGGAGGGTGACTCCATAAACAGGGGAGCTTTAATGCTCTGTGAGAGAGGAACCGCACCGCCGAGTTTACTGCCAGCTGGACTTGTGTTACCTGTGCAATCCTCTTTAGTCACATTAATATAGCCCCGCGCCATGCTCTAAATAGCACTGCGGGGACTTGAAACAGCGCGAAAAAAGTAGAGAAATCGAGAGAGAGAGAGAGAAATGGGAAAAAAGGTGAGATGGGAGAGGAGTGGGAGAGGAGATAAGAGAGAGGAATTACAAAGTAAGTGAGAGTGGGAGTTCTGTTGCCTATCAAATAGGCGAGTTTAAGAAGCGTTTCCACCTTGGCTGCTAATGCACTCGGTGATTGTCTTGTGTGACTCATAGAGTCTATAAAGTAGGTTAGTGGGTTATTGCTTAAAGTTAAAGAGCTAATAAGCCTCAAAATGTTTTTTTTTTCTCTTCATGATGGGAGTCATTCGGCAGTAAAGACGTCTGTCGCAAAGTTTGTCTGTGATGAGATGTGTCATTAAAAATAAAATGCTATAAGCCCACACAGCAAAAAAAACATTTGTTTGTTAGATTGCAGATGGAAATCTTTGATCTCTTCATGAGCATTTTATGTCTCTGATCAGTATAAAGAAGGCACTTGAGCAGAGCGGTGCCTTGTATTTTTGACTAATGCAGCAGTTCACAGCCTTTTAAAATCTGACACAAGAGCAGTAAAGCTATTCAGCGGGGAGTGAACGCACCATGTAGCTAAAGTTAGACCACACTTAGTTTGTGCATGACGCCTGAGCCAGCTCCAGCCACTGAATGGGAACTGAGAGACGTGGTTGAAAGCCCCAAAATCTAGTAGAAGTGGAACTTTAATAAAAAAATCCATGCTCAAACACATCTGCAGTAATAATCAGCTATTAAGACAAAGAGTCTACAGCCATGCTAGCAGCTCTGTGAAGCTGTACACAGCCAGTGGGTAACCTCTGGGGTCTGAAAAGTGAAGCCGATGAGGAAGTGTCTTAAACTTGCATTCTTTCTAATAGCCAGGAGGGGGCGACTCCTCTGGTTGCAACAAGAAGTCGGATTGTATAGAAGTCTATGAGAAAATGAGCCTACTTCTCACTTGATTTATTACCTCAGTAAACATTGTAAACATGAGTTTATGGTCTCAATCGCTAGTTTCAAGTCTTTTTCAATACAGCATGATGTTCATTAAGTAAATTATGGTCCAATTAAGGCGTGGCTACGTTGTGATTGACAGGTTGCTACCACGGCGTTGTCCGGTCTGGGAGTTGACCGTGTTTTCGTCTTAAAAACTTTAAATTCTTTCACAGCGTGTTTTCAGTTCATGAAAGTTAACTATAACCTTTTTGGTCACCTAAAAGTGTCTTATTCAGCGATCGGTTGTACTTAGCTCCACTATCTCGTGTCATTTCTAGTTGCAAAAACCCAAGATGGTGACGGCCAAAAACCGAGATGGCGACGGCCAAAACCCAAACGGCGACGGCCAAAATGCCGAAATCAAAGCTTCAAACCAGCAATCCACAAACCAATGGGTGATGTCACAGTGACTACGTCCACTTCTTAAATACAGTCTATGGACACAGCAGTGCTTTGAGTTAAATGCTAACATGGAAAAATCCCATTGGCTTTTTGCCAAGGAAACCAGTGCGATGCTAACTGCCTGGTTGGAATATATCAGTAGATATCTCTGTGAAACAATACATACACGTCTCTGACATAACGTCAACACGGTCACCTCTTCACATTCTGTTGATAATATTTTTTTATGTTCTTACACATTGCACCTTTAAATCGGTAGGCTTCATTCTCTGGGGACTATGCATGTCTGTATAAGATTACAAAATGTCATGGCAGACCATCATAGAGCCATGCTGCTGCTGCTATAGCCTGGAAAAATAAAATTGTATGAACATAACTTTTTGAGTTGACTTTTCAGTGACTGTCTCACACTTGTCAGCTCTTAATAACTATGTGTGATAGAGCTGATCTGTCTCTGGAGCAGCTGTTGAGAGGTGTTACTTTACAAACATTGATCTAAAGCTCACAATTCAGCCGAATATTCATCTTCGTGCAGCGTGTTACGCCTCTGTTACTGCTGCGTCCATACACAAGATTACTAATTTCTCATCACAAGGCTGTTAAGTGAGCCATTTGGCCAGTAAAAGTCTTCCCTATAGATCCTCACACAATGCCCCATTGACTGATGAATTATCACAGGCACTTATGTTTTCGACTACATCAACCTCACACATCAAATGCAGCTCATCTGCATGCTTGGTGCCTATTTTTTTTTTTAATGCACGTGTACCATGCAAGGGGAGAGAAGAAGAAGAAGAAGAAGAAGAAGAAGGGGACACATAACTTCACATGAGTGATATGCAGACGTCTGCCATTCCCTCCCTCCATGCTTCTCTTAACTCATCCACCCCCATCTGTTCATCCAAAGCACGGCACAATCTGGCGCACTGCAACCATCAGGTGTGTGCACAGCCCCCCACACCACACCACCAGCCTTTCACTGCCTCACGCACTAACTTTGAGTTTGTCATTGGTGAGCTTCTACAGGAGGAATAATTAAGATAGGAAACGTAAAAATTCACAATAGTGGGAGACCCTCAGAAGGGAATGAACTCTTGTTTTAGAAAATCTTTTTATTTTATTTATTATTTATTTTCCATATATTTATTTTCTGTTTATGTGTATCTTCATTTTGTTAGAGGTGCCATTTAACTGTTTGATTGTATGATTGATACTGTGAAGCTGTATATTGATTTTGGCCCTGTGAGAAAGGGAAATGTTAAGAGAGAATGGGTGGGTGTGAGGGGTATGTTATGTTTGTTAAAGTAAATCCTGTATTGAATATATTGCATAATAATGCTGTTGTTTGTGTAACAAAAAAAACAATAAAGACATTGTTAAAAAAAACGACTTTGAGTTTGTCTTCAAAATAAGGAAATAAGAGAAACATCCTCAGATCAGACACAATCGAGCCTCTAATTCCAGGGTGCCCAAACTTTTCCTTGGAGGGACAAAACTGGAACTCAATGGAGGGCCTCGGGCCAAAATTAAACACCTATTGTATCGTATTATTAAGATGCAAAATGGTACTAGGATCACAAGTTCCCTTAATTGAATATGTTTTACATAGTTAACCCCTTAAAACCCACCTGCTGAATACAATTGGGCTCATTTATGCAATTTAGGCATTTCCAAGACTGTTTATGGACCCCAGTATGTAGAAATATTAAAATACACTATTTTTAGAATAGGCAAAAATAACACATGTGTACTGCATTCAAAGAACTGCATGTTTTCCCCAAAACTGCATAGGATTATTATAAAGTGGGCATGTCTGTAAAGGGGAGACTCGTGGGTACCCACAGAACCCATTTTCAGTCACGTATCTTGAGGTCAGAGGTCAAGGGAAAAATGGCTATGCCAGTTTTTCCCCAACAACATTTAGCCCAGCTTTAGATTGTTGGACTCCTTCCTGACCAGCTAATATGACATGATATGGTACTAATGGAGTCCTTAGGTTTTCTAGTTTCATATGATGCCACTATCTTCTAACCATAAACCCGAGTCTGGTACGGCTTCCGAAAGACAGTACAGTCGGTTGGGTCTTTTAATTAAAAGAAATAATTTGCTCACATCTGGTGGGCCAAATCAAACCTGATGGCGGATCAACTTTGGCCCACAGGCCCCACTTTGGACAGCGCTGCTCTAATTCTAGTTCTCCCCCTACTAGACTGAAGCAGGGGGCCAAACTTGGTGACTCCCAAATATATGGTTCCTTTTATTCTGGCCTGATGTTTGGATCTTTATGTGCGCTCCTCCTGACCTCCACTGAATCAGGCTCCAGAATGCCTCCAGTGATGGAAAACAGCTCCAGACAAAAGCAGGACGAGACTGAGAAGCAGTGAAAGGAAGAATGAGAGGGGAGGTGGGAGGAGTTCGGAGGGAAACGAACCCTGCGAGCTTTTAAATCATCATTGGAAAGTGATTAGAAAGCTGGTGTGGCCGGGCGGAGACGGACGCACAGATTGCGCGCTCCCGAGCACAATACCGGTAATGAAGTGGAAGCTCAGAGGGAGTGTCCCAGGACAGATTTCTTTGCACTGGGTTACTCTAAAGTTTCCCCACAATCTGTGTGCGAGGGGTGTAAAAAGCTGCATTCATGAGATGTTAACCGCTTTGTTTATGTCGGGAGGAATTTATTCAAAGTGTTGCAGCTATCAGGGACAGATGGGCTGGAAGGTGATGGATCGGAGCAGAAGTTAACTGAAGGAAAAAAAAAGAGAGACTGAGAAAAGAGGAGAATAAATGTTTAGTGTTTTACTGGACGTTACCAATCTGGTGGCGCTCTGGTGCCAGTCCATGATGCCTGCTGCTCCATTCACAGCCCTGTTGCAACATTACATGCACACTATTGGTCCCATGTTAGCGCAATCAGAATACAAAGTAGTCTACCATTTATTCAAGCATGATCAGTTATGGGGTTTTCCCTCAAATCGAGCATATTTACACTGCAGTTTGGTGCGTTTCGTTCGGTGCGTTTTCGTGCGTATTTTGCGCTGAAAGTGTTAGCCAGACTTTTTTTGAGAGAGCAAAGGAGAATCCAAAACTGCCATTAATATACTAAGGTTTAAATTAGATAGATAGATAGATAGATAGTAACTTTATTGATCCTGAGGGAAATTCAAGTTTCCAGCATCACAGTTCCATAGTGCAAAACATGTTAGTAAAAAGGCAGTAAGGAAGTTAGTAGTGCAAAGTACAAAAAAATATACCAGATATAAAAATACAAGGAGATGAAGAAAACTGTTAAAAGTGAATATAGTACAGGGTAACAGCTGTGATACGCGACTATTAAAAAAGTGAATATAGTGCAGAAGAGACTGTTAAAAGTGAATATAGTGCAGAAGAGACTGTTAAAAGTGAATATAGTGCAGAAGAGACTGTTGGGGCTGCATCTATGATCACTTTTTAGTTATGATTAATCAACAAAAATATTTACTTGATTCATCGATTAAACCTGCAGTAGGCAGAATATTTTTTTGCATCATTGGGCAAAAATTACATAATACGCTTTTAGCATATTGTAATTCAAGTGTTCTGAGAGAAAACTAGACTTCTGCACCTCCTTATGGCTCTGTTATCAGGCTTTAAAAAATCGAACCCGTGACGGGAGACTTTGGCCAATCACAGGTCATTTCAGAGAGAGAGCGTTCCTATTGTCTGTTCATTCAATGGAGGCAGCTGTCAATCACTAGCGAACTCCGATCAAACTGTCAAACTAGGCAGCGCTGATCAAATATGAGTCAATATTCTGTTACTGTAATGTCTATTTGCTCCGGCTGGTGGGCGGTGCTTGGTATTTCCTCAACTGATCTCAACATGGCTGCCGGGTCACAAACTTTCTCATTTTACAGCTAAACAGTACACTACAAGATGTTTCTGGAACTATTTTATGCCTATAAAATGTCAGGAAATATAAAATGCCTCATCACAAGCAAGATGACACCTTCTAATTAAGGCTATCAACCGATTAAAATATTTTGATTGCAATTAATTCATTGATTGTCCATAGTTAATCGTGATTAATCGCAAATTAATCACATATATTTTATCTGTTAAAAATGTACCTTAAAGGGAGATTTGACAAGTATTTAATGCTCTTATCAACATGGGAGTGGACAAATATGCTGCTTTATGCAAATGTATTTGTATATATTTATTACTGGAAATCAATTAACAATACAAAACAACGACAAATATAGTCCAGAAATCCTCACAGGTACTGCATTTAACATAAAAAATATGAACAAATCATAATATGGCAAACTCAATTCCAACAGGCAACGACAGCTAGCAGTGTGTCAGTGTGCTGACTTGACTATGACTTGCCCCAAACTGCATGTGATTATCATAAAGTGGGCATGTCTGTAAAGGGGAGACTCGTGGGTACCCATAGAACCCATTTACATTGACATATCTTGAGGTCAGAGGTCAAGGAACCCCTTTGAAAATGGCCATGCCAGTTTTTCCTCGCCAAAATTGAGCTCAAGTTTGGAGCATAATTCAACCTCCTGTGCGACAAGCTAGTATGACATGTTGCGTTAAATGCGTTATTATGACATTAACTTTGACAGCCTATACTTCAAACGTCTTGTTTTGCCTGATCAACTGTCCAAAACCCAAAGATATAGTCTATATAGTTATATACTCATAAAAGGCTGAGAAAAGCATCACATTCTCAGACTGGAGAAGCTGCATGAAAGCAGCAAATGTTTGGCTTTTTTGCCAAAAGAGTGACTGAAAATATGAATTGATTGTCAAAATAACGGATCTAACATTTGATTAATCGTTTCAGATCTGGAAAATATTAATTGTTTTCCGCCCCCCCTAAACTATTAGAAAAAAACTTAAATAACTTTATCTCTTATAAGAAATAACATTTTATATACAATTTCCCATCTCAAGTGGACATTTCACTGTGAATGGGCTTATAACACCGAGTGCCAGACTCTGGGTCTCTCAGCCTAACCTTTTATTTCCCACCTTCCACACAAACGGGCCTAATGAAACCTGCGCGCCACTTTACCATGCGTTCAATTATCGATAAGAGTTGAGGAATAATGCAGGTTTGAATGGGCGCCATCATCAACCCTTCTGTATAAGTGAAGTGTGATCCTCTCTTTATAGGACCTCTATACAGGGGGGTGACACTATAGTTCCTCAAGTGTTGCACTCTGGAGCTGATGGGAGCATTCACTCCCAATCATGTCCATCAATAGCGCAGAGAGAAGTGCGCTCCTCTCGCTGGAGAGGCGTTAATTGGATAATTAGTGCAGGGGAACCAATTATGACTGTGGGCTTGTGATGGCACGCGAGTTAAGCAAAGGTTAGCTGTGTGGGAAGGGGGGGGTGAAGGGCTCTGATCGATTATTTTAGACCCCCCTCTCCACACGCAGACTCCTTTCTCACCCTCTCTCCCCCACTTTCTCCCTTCTCCGCTTATCTGCTGGACAAAAGGCACCAAATCGCCTATTTCCATCTGAATGAGTTAAGCCCCAACGAGAGGCAGCCAGGCAGGGATCCAAATACCCGGCGATCACTAGAGCAAATGGGCCCACAATGGTGGAGCAAAAAGAAAGAAAGGAAGGTCCTCTCTAAAGATATATTTATATACGTTAAAGAAAAATGCTAATGCGTCCCTCCGTGAAGAATAGAGACTCTCTCTAATTCTGCTATTGTTGAACTCGCGTGCAGACGGGCGAGATCGACACGGTGGTCACGTGAGAGACTTATTTTGTGTCCTTCAAATGACAGCTTTGCTTTGAGTAAGGAGGAACATTGTAAGGAAAATAAAAGTGTCACGCGCACGTACATGCACGTGCAGGGAGCTTAATCCGCGAGGCGAGACTCAACATAACATAGTGTCATATGCTTTTGATTGCTCTGTCTCTCTGTCTGTCTCTCTCTCTCTCTGTCTGTCTGTCTCTCTCTCTCTGTCTGTCTGTCTGTCTCTCTCTGTCTGTCTGTCTGTCTGTCTCTCTCTCTCTCTGTCTGTCTCTCTCTCTCTGTCTGTCTGTCTCTCTCTCTGTCTGTCTCTCTCTGTCTGTCTGTCTGTCTCTCTCTGTCTGTCTGTCTCTCTCTCTCTGTCT